>MVAM01000149.1:0-29491 GCA_014825675.1 Cystofilobasidium ferigula
CGCGATCAAAATGGCCGGCGGTGGATAGTGGGTCTTGCGCTCGTTGCGTGCCGATCCGAGCTCTCTCGCCCGAGCACTGACGCACCGCGCTCTCTCCGCCCCCCCCCCCCCCCCCCCCCCCCCCGCACAGCGTCGAGGACAACCTGATCCTCGCCGACCCGTCGCGCAAGGCCAAGCCCGGCGCGCCTCCGTCGACCGGCGGCGCAGGCGGGCCGGCGGGGATCCTGACCGACGACGGCTTCTTCATCCCGGACGAGGAGGGTGTTGCGTTTGCGTGAGGCTGGCTTCTGCGCGCGCACGGGGTGGCGGGCGCTGGGGAGGGAGGGGAGAGGGAAGAAGGGAGAGGGGGGGGAGGGGGTCTCTTGCCGTTGTGTCCCGGCTTTCATGCACACTCATTTTCTCGACAACCTGGCGCCGGCGCGCGCGGGCAGATCTGGACCGGTCATTAGGATCCAAAGGTGCGCGGCACACAGGATTAAACGCTAGGACGATGCGGAGCCGTGAGGGAGAAAGAGAGGCGGGCAGTAGGCTACACTGAGGGTGAGGCGAAGGTAAGGGAGAAGGAAGGGGTCCGGCAAAGAAGCAGACGAGACGAGACCGAAGGTTGCAAACCGGAGCGGACGAGGTGCAGGGAAGAGGGATAAGTGGGGAGGGTCGACGCTGCGCCTACACCGCAGGCGCGCCGCCCGTCATCGGCGTCGGAGCAGCCGCCGTCGTGTCCGGACGCGCCTGCTCCATTTCGGCGGCGGCGGCGCTCGACGACGCGGCATGGGACGAGTGGCCGGCGGCGGACGAGCGGAATGGGTACTCGTACACGCTCGTCGACCAGACCTGCGGCAGCCGCGTTGGCGAAGAACTCAGCATCTGCGTAGGACTAGCGTCTGAGAGGTGGGGGTGAGAAAGAGGACGCACGTTCCGGTCGCCCTCGAGGATCGCAAGCGTGAGGAGGCCGGCGAACGCAGGGAGGACGAGCAGCCACGTGATCCACGAGAAGGCGAGCAGCGCGCGCACCTCGCCGCAGTGCTGCGTGTCTGGGCGGAAGGACAGCGGCCGCTGGTCAGTTGTGAGAGGACACAAGCTCGCGGGATGAGGACGCACAGGTATACCAGAAGAACCTGCGGCCGCCGTCGCCGCAGTACGAGAGGTACCCCGAAGCGTGGTCGGTGAGCGACGCCGCCGCCGCTGCGCGAGTTCATGACCAGATTTGTCAAGCCCTGCATCAACCACAGCAGGCGACGGACTCACCGAGCCAGAAGACAAAGAGCAGGCCAAGGTTCGCGAGGACAAACCGCGTCTGCAAGAGCAGGTTGTCCGGCCGGACGAACGCGAGCACCAAAAGACCAACAAGCGACAGCCAGGTCCACACCACCGTGAAGATTGCGAAGGCCCAGGGCCCGCCGGCGATACCGTCTGTAGGACGGAAAGGCAGAGGGGTCAATCGGTCGTTGGGCAAAGCTAATGTGTATAGTGCACGCACCGCCCGAGATGAGGTGACCGTCGATGCCGAGGACAATGACGCTGCAGAAGAGGGCGGCCAGCAGCAGGCTAGAAAAGATGAGGTTGTAGCGTGAGGAGAAGAGGATCATGGTACTTGAGGAGAGGGCGAGAGTGAGCGTCAGGAGAGAAAGCACGGTCAGACCGCTTGACCTGCTTCTTGTGTCCAGCCTCTTCCTCAGCGGCGTTCCCTCCCCGCGCCATCCTCTCCTTCCGAGGCTCTCCTGTCGCGACGACTCAGCCTAGCGCCCCTTTTCTCCCCTCCCCTCGGCGGGTTAGCCTCCACGCAGCCAAGCCAAGCACCCGCGACTGCCGCCGGCGGCGAGAGGCGAGAGATGCCCGTTTGTTTGCGCGCGGAGGCTTGAGCTGCAAGCAGGAAAGCAGCCAGCGCTAGAGGCCAAATCAACAGCATCGTGCAAGGTGCGCACCCGGCAGCTGGCAGGGCGTGGGTCCCATGTCGGGCCGCGGAGATCGTCAGCTGGTCTTCAGTCGTGGATGGACGAAACACCCTGGAGAGAAGCGAAGCTGCCGAGAGGTGGGGCTACTGTCGCCACGGTGATTGGCTCAGATCCGTGCGTGACCCACCAGCTCTTGTCCCAAGGGCCTCCGCTGCCCTTTGGCGAGGAGACGGCCTGAAGGAGGCATGGCCGCCTTCCAGGCATGCTGCGAGGGAGGGGCTGCGCGGGATGATCGTCGGCGAGCATGGCGAGCTGCTTTCACCGCAGCCGAGGTTGCTGCGCGCGCGGGGGGCGAAGTTTCATCGCGTCGAGCCCTTTTCCTGTACAGTCGCACCTCCGCAGAAGAATAGTTTTCGTGGCCATCTTCTGCATTCTTGTAGAGGGGTATTCTTTCAAGAGTTGCCCTCGCGCCGCCTGGCACAATCATGGTCAAAGTCAAGTCGATTCTTATAGGGAAGTTATGCTTGTAAAGGGGATGCTTGTAGACGGGTGTGACTGCATTTCTCTTCCCCCTTTCGCTAAATTGCAAGGTTGGCTTTGCGGAACTGGACAGAGCGATGGAAAAGAAATGAATGGCGCACTGGTCTAGGAGGCTATCACATGAGTCGAACTGGGAGGGGAAAGTCAGGTAAGGTGGGTACAAGGAGAGCGGGGGCAGCGTGAACAGAGTCCAACGGTAGGGCGGTAGAGGGGCATGCGGCGGCAAGCGGCAGTGATGCGAAAAATCCAGTGCAACAGATAAGACGGCAAGCTGGAGGGGGACGGTGCGCGGCTGTTCCTCGCCGAAAGCGGTGTGAGCCGTCAACATTTGCGGATTGGCCTCGGTGTCTTCCTGAGTGAACAGAGTGAAAGCGCGGATGCTGCCGACAGGGCTGCTAATCGAGTTGACTGTCGCACAGAAGTCGGTGCTACGGATGAGAGAGGGAAGGCGGGAGGGATAAACGGCGGGTGACGAGATGCCTGGTCAGGCGGCGAGGACGACGATGACCGGCAGCAGTGAGCGATGATGAGCGACGTGATGAACCTGTTGTGAAGCGTGGCAAAGAGGCTGCCCTTCATCTCGGGAGAGCGCTGGGTGTCATGTGTGGGCTGAATGGATAGTGGGGGCGCGCACGGACGGAAGAGGGGACGGTGTTGTTGACGGCGAGGTCGGCGTCGAGGAGAGAGGAAGAAGACGCTTCTCCCTTACAAGCAGCGCGTGCTCTTGAGAACTCGCTGGCTAGGTCAGACCCAGGCAGCCAGTTGGTCACAGGGGAGACTTGCCTTTACCCCCTCCGCCGGCAGGCGCCCTCGGATTGACACGATGCAAACCGAGGTAACGCCCGCGGCTGACCTACCTGCTTCTCAAGCAAAGCCGACATCATCGGCGGCACTGACCAAAGGTGCCGTCGGCTACGGACTGTCGTAAATTTGCTTGCGGCAGAAGGCGATGCAGGCGGTTTGTGAACGTAGCCTGCCGCACCAAGCGACCGGCGCGCAATGCGGCAGGAGGGTTGCGTCAAGCTCGAGCGCGGATTGCCTTTATGCGGCGGCCGAGCGCAAGCGTAGGGAAGCTGTAGAGCGTGGGCAGGGCTGGTCAGCGTCTGAGAGCTTATGTAGCGCGAGGAAACGTGCCGTCAGGTTGCGCCGCGGGAGGACGAGCAGAGCCACAACTTCGACAGCGTCGCTCCTGGCAATCCAGCTGAGATGGAAGGAGCATCTCAGAGATCTGAGCTTCAGCAAGTCATTTGTAGTCAGCCAGGCGTCAGGTTGGGCGCTGAAAAGCTAGTTGTGCGGATGGACGTCTTGGGTTGATCTCCAGCGGACCGGCGCGCGAGAGGGATGGAAGAGTTGCAGCTTCATCAGTTCCTCCATCACCACACCTCCGCAAGATGGCCAACGCAGAGCAAAGCGTACGTCAAAGAACGACGGCCGCTTCGGTAGACGATCTCGCGTCGAAAGGAGTGTCGGTCGAGGACAAGGCGCCTGGTGCTGCCAGCGCAGCCGCGCTCGTACGTCGCCTGCGTCCCTCTGCCTGCTCACAGGTTCATCTCGCGGCCGGCCGCTAACCACCCTTGCTTCCTGCGCAGCCTACCAAGCCGGTCAAGTCGACAGCGCGCAAGGCCCTCAAAGCCTTTTTGCTAGCGTTCGCGCTGGGCTGCTTCGCGTACCAGGCCTACAACGTGAGCTGGCCATCCTTTGCGAGCACGAGAGGACGCGACTGCGGCTGACCCTCCGCCCTCATCCTGGCAGATCTTCTACCCCGAGGGCAGTTCGCAGGCCGTTGACCGGTCTGGCAAGAAGCATCATGGCCCATTCAACTTTCCCGACCCTGTGTTTACTGCAGATTTGGAGAAGCGTGACGCAGTCAAGCAGGCGTTCCTAGTGCGTCGTCCTTTGCGCTGACAGCCTTTGCGGTTCGCGCTGACCAGCATGGCCCTATGCAGCACTCTTGGCACGCCTACGAGCGAGATGCCTGGGGCGCGGATGATTACCACCCAATTTCACAGCGAGGCGACAACATCTCAGAGTCCGGCGGCATCGGCGTGCGTGCCGTGCTCCTTCCTGCTCTGCGCGCGCAGTCGCCCTGGCTAACCCCCTGACATCCTCTTCTCAGTACACCATCGTTGATACGCTTGACACGCTGCTCATAATGGGCCTCGAGGAGGAGTACGCGCGAGCACGTGACTGGGTCAGGGATGAGCTCACCTTCAACGTCGACGTCGAGTTCAACGCCTTCGAGGTACGCCGTCATCCTCCGTTCCCTGATCAACCCTCTGTCTGACTTCCCGCGCCGCTCGCAGATCACCATTCGTCTTCTCGGCGGCCTCCTGTCCGCATACCATCTGGCTCCGTTTGAGGATCGTACGCTCTATCTCGCCCATGCGGTCGACCTCGGCAACCGCCTCCTCTCGACGTACGCCACCCCGTCGGGCATCCCGCTCTCCAAGGTCAACCTGGGCAAGTCTATCGGCATTCCGGACCCAGACAACCGCGGCATCGCTTCACTCGCCGAGGCTGCGAGCACGCAGCTCGAGATGAAGTACCTGAGCGAGATCAGCGGCGACGACAAGTACTGGCGCGCGGCCGAGAAGGTCATGCAGGTGATCAACGACCAACCCAGCTTCGACGGCCTGCGACCGATTTTCATCGAGTGTGTTCTGTACTCCAACGTTGTAAAGCGGTGAGTTGACCATCCCGTCCTGCTGTCTCGAACGCAGCCCCCAAAACGGCAACTTCCTCGCAAGTGAGATCCGCCTCGGCTCGCGAGGCGACAGCTACTACGAGTATCTCATCAAGCAGTACCTTCAAACTGATGCAACTGAGCCTGTCTACCGCGAAATGTACGACGAGGCCATGACCGGAATCAAGAACAAGCTGGTCCAACGTACGAAGGCGAGCGGGATGGTCTACACGGCCGAACTGGGCTTCCAGCGCGGGCGAAGCGAGAGGGGGTGCGTCTATCCTTCGCATAGCACCATTCCCTTCGATGCTGACTCAATCCAATGCTCTGCTGCAGTGGCTGGACCCTGAACCCCAAGCAGGATCACCTCGTTTGCTTCCTGGGCGGGTCGCTGCTGCTTGGAGTGACCGAGGCTCGTCTCTCGATCCCCCCCAACCCGAAGGAGTTCTCGAAAGCCGACCTGGAGGACTGGTATGTCGGCACCGGCCTGATCGACACCTGCGTCGACACCTACAACACCAAAACGTGCGTTTCCGCACCTCCTTGCCCATTTGAATCCTGGCCTGACGACCGTTGTGCAGCGGTCTTGCGCCCGAGATCGCCTTCTTCTACCCGGACAGCCACCCAAACAGCGAGACGGAAGACTGGTACATCAAGCAATCGACGTACGTTCACCTGTTTCTTGGCCTGACCATCAGCTGTTTCTGATCAATGTCCGCTCGGCAGCGAACGCCGCCCTTTGATCGACGCGCGCAACATCCTTCGGTAGGTGCTCCCCATCTTGCCCGCCTGTTCGTCGCCTCTAATAACGCAACTTACTCCTGCAGGCCTGAAACGGTCGAGTCGCTATTCCTTGCCTTCCGCCTGACTGGCGACCCAAAATATCGTGAGCACGGCTGGAAAAGTAGGTCTACGCTCTGTAAAGTCTGGGCTGCAGCCGCTGACGACTCCTTTGCGCTCGCAGTTTTCCAGGCGTTCGAGAAGCACTGCCGTGTCGAGTCGGGCGGCTACGTCAGCATCCTCGACGTCAATCAGGTGCCGGTCGAGACCGAGGACCGCATGGAGACCTTCTGGCTCAGCGAAACGCTGAGTGCGTTCGACCTTGCTGCTTGAGGTAAGATGTGCGCGACTAACTGAGCTTCCGATTTGCAGAGTATCTCTACCTCCTCTTCTCCGACGCCAACGTCGTACCTCTGACGGGTAAAACTCATCCTCCAATGCCCGCGACCTGAGGCTCAGCGCTGACTCTCCTCCCGGCGCTTGCTCCTTGCTCGCAGAGTACGTGTTCAACACCGAGGCGCACCTGCTTCCCGTCTTCACGCCAACTGTGGTTGCCGTGCCCGACATAGAGATCTAACATGACTGCTCGCTTTCATCAATGCCGTTCCCTGGTCATAAGCTGCACTACTGGGCGAGGAGTACGATTCGACACGTACTTGCAGGCCGCGTCGATGTCCGATTTCAGGTTGAGCCCCGCTGAGAAGACGCGCGCAGCTCGAACCCGCTGATAAAGGTCGCTGCCTGCGGCTCGAGTCCCTCCTCCGGCTCTCCCAAGCCCAACACCCACCCACGCTCATCTCTCTCCTTTGCTCCACCTTCCATCGTCCGCCATGCCAGTCATTGAGCTCAAACACCCTCTCGTCGCCACCAAGATGAGCCAGCTGCGTCAGAAGGAGAAGAGCTCGAAGGAGTTCCGGTACGCCGCCTCCCCGTCCCGCCTTGGGTCGCCTCCCTGCGTCCGACAGTCGGCTGATGCTCTGCTCGCCTGCACGTAGGGAGCTCATCTCGTCCATCTCGACGTTCGTCGGTATCGAGGCCTCGAAAGACCTGCCGCTGAAGGACGTGCCCAACGTGCGAGCTCCTTTATCTCCCCTCCCCCCCACCCCGACCCCCTTCCTTTCGCGCCGCCTCAAGAGGTACATACGCAAAGCGGCTTACGCAACCTAGAGGCGGTGAACAAAGCCCTGGATCCTCTTGTTACTCGCAACCTGGCATCTGTAGCCGATGGGTCCCGTTGCTGACGCCCATAGTCGGTGATCCGCAGCTGTTATCTCCGCTCGCCAGCTTCACCGGCAAGAGCCTTGCAACTCGAGTCGGCCTCGCTCCGATCCTGCGCGCCGGTCTCGGAATGGAGCACTCGCTGCTTGACCTCTTCCCCGACAGCCCCGTCTACCACCTTGGCCTTTATCGGTGCGCTCCCGCCTGGGTCCGCCTTCTGCGGACGGACGAAGCCGAACTGACGCCCTGATCTTGCTATCGTGCCATCCTTCTCCCCGCAGCGAGAAGGTCTCGCTCCAGGCCGTCGAGTACTACAGCAAGCTTCCGAGTCTCGTGACGGTCGACAAGCTCTTCATCCTCGACCCCCTGATCGCAACCGGCAACACTTCGCTCGCCGCGGTCCACATGGTCACCGACTGGGGGCTGCCCGTGTCGTCCATCTCGATTCTTGCCGTTCTCGGGTCGAAGGAGGGTCTTGCTGCCATCCAGAAGGCATTCCCGGACATCACCGTGCGTACAGCGAGCTCAAGTGGCGCTCGTGCGCGGCTGATCCGAGGTCCGCACTTGCGCACTCGCAGATCTACCTCGCAGCGGTCGACGACGAGCTCACGTCCAAGGGCTACATCTCGCCCGGCGTCGGCGACACTGGCGACCGCATCTTCGGCACCTCGACCTGAACCTTCGCAAGGACCATTGACCCCGCTTGTACACTTTTCAAGTTGTATCAAGATGTGCCCTCCTGCATTCTGACGCGTGTTAAGGACGCATCTATGCCCCCTGCAACTGCTCCTCGAGCACCCGTCGGCCGTCCCAGACGAGCCCGACCTGCTCGCGCGTCTCCACGCTCATACAGCGCTGTTCTCTCAGGGCGTCGATCACGCGAGCGACCGGGTCGGCAGCCACTTCTGCCGGCAGCTGGCCGACTGGCGAGGGAGGTATGTCTGGGAAGGGATCACGCGATGCGAGCAAGCGCGCGAGCGAAGCTAACGAGATGTACGAGCCGGTGCGACCGACGCCGGCAGAACAATGGACGACGATGGGCGGGCCAAGGCCAGACTGCTCGCCGGCAACTGCCTGATCCTGAACGTTCAGCTTATCGACGAGCTTGATGAGCCTGTCGAGCGACGTTCCTTTAGGTCAGCGCCGTATTGCAAGGGTCGTGACGAAGCGTCGAACGCACCTGAGCAACGTCTCGAGGCCCTCCCGCCCTTCCGGCACACCCTTGTCTTTCCAGCCAGCGAAGTACACCTGAGTGATGCGCTTTGTCTCTTCTCCGTAAACGGCGTCCAAAGTCGTCACAGAGCACTTCTCGTCCTCCCGCCACTCCTGCTTGACGAAGCGCAGCCGGATGACGTCGCGTCCGTCCGGCGAGCTGAACGTTGATTCGCGGTCCGCCGACGGCAGGTAAGGATCTGACTTTTTGACGCCCGACTCGACCGGCGCCGTCAGCTGGACGAGGACGTGAGAAGACGACGTGAGGAAGTGCAGGAAGAAGGTAAACATCGTCGCCGGTGTCGGCGCCTGCGCAGTCCGTCAGGAAGAGGTCAACATCAAGCGCTTGCAACAGCAACGCAGCCGGACACACCTGTGCAGCCACCCAACGTCGCTTTCCATCCAATTCCTCGATCCAGGACGCGTTCAGGTACCCGGCGGGCCCGTCGTCGCCGGCCACCTTGACCCTCGTCCGATCGTACGGGACGACGTCCGAGTAGCGGTTCTTGCGGTCGTTGGCCAGATCGCGAGCGACCAGTGCAGAGTATGGCGACGGTTGTGGGACCGACAGCTGCTTTCTTCGAGCGCGCTCTCGAGGGTAAAGCAGCTGATGAAGGAGGGAGGCCGAGGGTGCAGCCGGGGAGGAGGGAGACGCGTGCCGGCGCATGTCGTCGTCGTCCGTGTCGGAGGACCTAGTGAGCTCGGCGGTCGAGAGTTTGGGCAGGGTACGATGCGAGTGCTGCCTGAGGCGTGCGAGCAGGCTGTCTGGCATGCAAGAAGTGCCTGCGGGGAACGAGGAGGAAGAGTCGGCGGATGGACGTCGAGGTCATGGTCGCGCGCGCGCCTTGCCTCCAGCTCCTGTCCCCCGTCATCGACCCTCTTCAAGCTGCCTTTTCCTTGCGATGAGCTCAACCTTCGCCAAGCAGAAGCTCAAGGCCGCAAGGGAGGCCATCGCAAAGCACGACTGGATCTCGGTCAAGGGTCTTGCCGAGCAGATCCACGAGTACGAGTCCGACAACTACACGGCGTGCGCCCGGCTCTCTCCTCCCCCTCTTCTACCTTGTGACAGATCTGTAGCTCACCAAGCTGTCCGATGGTGCAGATGGGTCTACCTCGGTATCGCCGAGGACAATCGCAAACAGACGGAGGCCAGCGAAGTCGTGAGTGCTCTCTTGTGCGCCGCATCCTCGAGCGAAGGCTGAAGCGCCTCGCTCCTTCATGCAGGCCTACCTCAAGGCTACGTCCCTCTCTCCGGCTGTCCCAACAGCCTGGCAGGTTTGGTCTTTTCTCGGGACTTCTCAAGTGGCCACAGGGCTCATATGGAACGCTCGCAGGGCCTGGCGTCTCTCTACAACAAGCTCGAGAAGTGGGATGAGCTCGACGGCGTCATCGGCAAGCTGCTCGACATCTTCAACAAGCAGTGAGCCTCATGCGCGCTTTGAACGAACGCTCGGGGGACTGATGTCTGTGTTGAACGCAGGGGGGATCCGATCAAGCTCGGCGAGCAGGTCCAGAAGAAGATCGATCTGGCGCGCGACCACCTCTCGCTCACCGCGCTTCTCGCTGCGCTCGCCCTTCTGCTGCCCGACTCGCCCTACTTTGCCACGCTGTCCTCCATCCCGCTCCCCGAGCCCACGGCACCGGGTGCACAGCCTTCACCAACCGCCTTTGTCCAAAACGCGGTGCACACGGCGGAGGGCAGTCTGGCAGTGCTGGAGCAGCTCGTAGCCGGATGGGAGAAGCAGGAGGCGGACAAGCGCTCGACAGAGGTCGGGAAGCGTCGGATGCGCATCACTGGAGGCAGGGGCAGGACGCGCGCTCAGATTGATAGGGAGGTCTTTGCGGAGACGGCAAGGGATTCGAGGCTGCCGGGCCTGTACGGCCAGCTGCTCAACCACCCGTCCCTCGCCGTTGAGCGGCTCCGCGAGGTCGAGCACGCGCTCCTGATCCACCACCGCACGCTGCTGTTCTCCATCCCTTCAAAGGAGAAGAAGGCGAAGCGCGCGGAGCTCAAGAAGGTGCAGGACTTGAGCAAGGGCGTCGTCCTCATCCGCGGCCCGGACCGCGATGCCTGGGAGTGCCAGCTCGAATGGGCGGACTGGACAGCGATCGGTAAGCCGCCTGCCTGCTCACATCTAAACTGTCACTCGGATCCAACCCTGATATCCGCGCTCACAGAGCAATACCCCCTTGTCGACCTCAAGGCCTTCGCCAAGCTCTTCCCGGACGACCCTCTTACGTGGTTCATCCAAGGCTTCCTCCTCTACTTCGGCCTGCAAGATGACGAAACCGAGCCGGAGGAGGAAGGTACGAAGTCGTCCAAGAAGTCCAAGAAGCAGAAGGTCGCGCAGGATGAGGCGGCTGGCGACAATGCTTTCAAGCTCCTCTACGTTCGTCCGTGTCGTCCAGCTGGTACTGTGCATCATGCTGACTTGACCGAGCTTCTGTCCTTCAGGACGGCCTTGACGCTCTTCCGTCGTCGCTGCTCTGTCACCGTATCATGTCGCACATCCTCTCGATTGAGGGCGACTTCCACTCGGCCATCAACCTTTGCAACGCTGGCCTCACACTCCTCACGTCGCTCGCTTCCAAGACAGGCCTTTCCTTCCCCGAGTCGGAGCTGGCGTTCAAGACAACGCTTGGAACAGCCTACACACACTTCTTCAGCCCGAAGCACCACAAATCGGCTGAGCCCCTGCTGCGCGAGGTCCTCGAGGCGCGGCCGCACGACGTCGCTGCGACTCTGGGCCTCGGCTACATCCTCTCCGCCCAGTCCCAGTGGGCGGCCGCGATGGAGCTTTTTGATACGGTCTCGACCGTAGTCGCGCAGGACCCGTCGCCGGACGGACAGCGGTGTCTGCAAGAGGCGCGTGAAGAGAGCGCGTGGTGCAAGGCCAAGTCGGGCCAAATCGAGGAGGGCAAGGCCGAGCTTGAGGCGATCCTGCACCAGCTTGATGCTTCCCCGGATGGCCCTGCTAACGAGCGTGAGGCTATCAAGGGCGCGCGAGTTGCCTGGCGCCTCGGCACGGTCTTCGCTGACTTGAACGGCGGTTCGTCTTTCCTTCCATGCTAAGTAGGCCGGTATGCTGACAAGCTTCTCTTCCATGACGAATGCAGACGAACCCTCGCAAACCGCGCACGACCTGTACTTGTCGGCGCTCAAGCGGTACTCGTCCTTTGCTCCTGCGTTCACCTCGCTCGGCATTCATTACGCCTCCCTGTCGCCGCCGGACACCGTCCGTTCCTCGCGCTGCCTCCAGCGCGCGTTCGAGCTTGACGCACGCCAGGGCGAAGCTGCACGCCGATTGGCCGACAACTTCGCGGACGAGAAGGAGTGGGAGCTCGTCGAGATCATCGCGAAGCGGGCCATTGAGGGCGAGGGCGGCCTCGAGGGAGGGTTGGAGAGCAAGGGCACCAACGAGCGGGAACGCGAGGCAAAGGGCCGCTTCCTTGTCGAGAACATCTGGGCATGGAAAGCGCTTGGTGCTGTTGAGCTCGTGAGAAACCCGTCCCTCTGTATTGCTCGTAATTCAGCTGCTAATCGCTCTCGTCATGCAGAACCGGTCGTCGTTCGGCAAGGCCATTCACCACTTCCAGGTTGCCCTCCGCTGCGATCCCAGCGACATCTCGTCCTGGCTGCGGCTCAGCGAGGCCTACGCCCATTCCGGCAAGCAAGCCGCGGCCCTCAAGACACTCGCTCGCGCACAGGAGCTCGAGCCGGACAACTGGGTCGTTACCTTCATGACCGGCGACGTCCACTCGCAGCTCGGCGCGTACTCGGAGGCCATCGCCTGCTTCCAGGAGGTCCTCGACAAACGCCCGACCGAGATTGGCGTGCTCGTCTCGCTCGGACGCACTCTTGTCGCGCAGGCGCGCGAGCAGTCGATCTCCGGCTATCACGTTCGGGCTGAGGAGTCTCTGCTGCAGGCCCTGGGCGCGACCTGGACGGTTCTAGAGAGCAGCTCAGGCTTTGGCGCCCTTGCGTGGAAGTCGGTTGGCGACGCGTGCGTCTACCTCGCACAACTCGCGCACTCATTCGATGGCGTCAAGGTCGCTTCGGCCGTTGCGTCTTTCGTTGAGCGACTGGCAGCGGACGACGAGTCCGGCCAGTCTTCCGTGGCGGACGTCATCTCTGCGCGCCAGCTCGTTAAGGCGACCGGTCCCGCCGACGCCTCCTACATCCTCAAGCTCGCCGTCTGCGCCTACGCCTGCCGCGACAATTTGGTGATGGGTGACGATAAGCTTGCGGCCGCCTCGCTGCATGACATCGCCATCGCCCTTCACCACCTTGCTGGATCGCTCTCATACGGTCAGAAGGACCTTCAAAGCTCATGCGTCCTCCAAGCAACAAGCTATGTTCGAGCCGCCCTTCGTTTCCGACCCAAGGACGAGCAGCTCTGGACCACACTCGGCACCATCGTCTTTGAATCAAGCCCCAACCTTGCGCAGCACGCCTTCATCATGGCGCTCGAGATCAATCCTAAGGTCGGTTCTTCGCGCGTAGGTTGTGCTGTCACGTGCTGACAGTTCCCCACCTCGCAGAACCCGATCGTGTGGAGCAACCTCGGCTTCCTGTACCTCATGGTGGACGACCACGACCTTGCTGGGCAGGCCTTCCTCAAGTCGCAGACGCTCGATCCCGACTGTGCTTTGGCCTGGATGGGCCAGGGCCTACTAGCGCTGCACAACAAGGCCGTTCACGAGGCGTCGCTCATGTTCCAGCACGCTGCCGACCTATCAAGCAACTCCCTGGTCCGTTCTTGCCTCTACTTCTTCTATTCACTACAGCTGATCCAGTCGCTGCGACCTGCAGCTCGAGGCCGATCTTCTCTTTTCCATCACGACCCATTCGCTGTTTTCGACGAGCGCAACGCGGCCCGCCGACTCGACGTTACACGGACCCGCCTTCGTCCTTCGGAGGTACACCGAGCAGCGCCCGTCGGATGCATCCGCGCTGCATCTACACGCTCTCGTCGCCGAGCGCTTGGGCTCGTACGAAACGGCCGTTGAGCAGCTCACGCGGTGCGTCAGCGTGCTCGAGACAGCGTACGAGGAGCTCGAGGACCCGGTCGTGGAGCGCAAATTTGCGACAGCGCAGGTCAACCTCGGCCGCGTGCAGCTCGCTGTTGGCGACAACGACGCTGCGCTCGAGGCGTTCGCGGGCACGCTCGGTCTGACGACTGCAGAGGACCTCTCGCCCGAGGCGACCGCGCTCCGCGTGCACGCGCATTTCGGCTCGGGTCTGGCGCATTACTGGAAGGGCGAGATGGACGAGAGTCTCGGTTCCTTCCAGTCTGCGCTCGACGAGCTCGACGCTCGACCCATCGGCCAGGCCAAGGACAAGATCACCGTCTTGCTCGCGCAAGCGCTCTGGGACACGGGAGGAGAGGAGGAGAAGGAGGTCGCGAAGAGCACACTGCTCGACACGTGCGTTCCGGCGTGACCACCGTCTTCGACTGAGCTGACTGACATCCCGCACCTTTCTCGCAGCGTCACCGCCGACTCAACCAACCTGTCGGCCGTCATCGCCCTCGCTGCCATGGGCTCGCTCTCCAATGACGAGGGTCTCGTTGAGGCTGCGCTCGCCGAGGTCCTCGAACAGTCGCTTGACGTGCGCGAACGCCTCGGCGGAGAAGATCTCGACCGTTTCCTCATTCAGCACCACTTGAGCAAGGTGAGTGCTCCTCTCCCTCCCCCCTCTGATATGCGTAGCCGTCACTGACTAAGCGCAACCCGCTCGCAGAACGACGCCTCGGCCGCTCGCGCAGTCCTTACGCAGGCCGTACACGTCCGACCTGGTGCCATCGAGCCTCTGACGGACCTCGCAAAGCTCTTCCTACAGGAGGGCAACGTCGCCATGGGCCGCAAGATGGCACAGGCTGCGTTTGACGCCGACCACAACCTCGAGACGGGGCACAAGGCCGCGCTGCTGCGCTCCGTCGCAGCCTTCGCGGGCGGCGACGAGCTGGCTGAAGGCGAGACGGCGGAGGATCTGCAGGAGCGGCGGAAGCAGGCGCTCAAGGACGCTCAGCGCGTGCTGCTCTCGCGGCCGTTCGACGCAGACGCCTGGCGTGTCGTCGAGATGGGCAGGCAGGCGACGGCTTGAGATTGCGGACTTCAATCACGTAAAGCGTCATGATTGAATGCCACTGGATGCCTAAGAGCAAGGTACAACGTCGAGAGATACATCGCGAGCAGAGGACTGCGACGTTGAAGGAGGAGGTGGAGACAAGAGACGGGCAGAGGCAGTCTAAGGTTGGTACAACGGCCTGCAAGAGGCTTTTACGCGGGGAAGCTCAGAAGAGGACGCCGAGACCGAGGTCGAAGCCGGCGGGCAGGAAAGTCCTCGTCGGCGTGCGTGGCATGCGCCGCATCCAATGCGTTGCCGGCGTACTACTGGGTGGGCGAGGTTGGGGTCGAGCGAGCCAGCATCACAGAGATGATGCTGGCCGAGGTCAGGTGCCTGCAGGGCCGCCCGCCGCAATCTCGAGAAATGTCCTCCAGATTCTCTCCGTCCCCAGCATCGTCGGCGGAGTCCTGCGGCGGGAGGCCGGTATCGACGAGCGCCTGAACGAGCGCTCCCGTGCTTCCCGCGCGCGAGCGTCCCATGGCGAGAAACGCAAGAGAGATGGCGGCTTCAGCCTCGAGGTCCAGTCGATTTTCAAGCTTGCCCGACAGCGTGGGTCGTCGTGCGAGCCGAGGTGGTGCGGGAAAGTGTTGGGCGGCGGCTGCGCGCGCTTCTTCCGCAGCGCGAGATGTAGGCCGCGAATTTGCCCTCCAGGAACTGGATGCGATGCGAGAGCTGGTTGATGAATGATGTGGTCGAGGTGCGGATGTAGTCGAGCTGGTTTTCGGCATGGCGAGCGGGCCTACGGCCGACGCAGTGCGCAGCAGGATCGGGAACAGGCCCGCGAAGGCTTAGAGGGTCACGACTCAAGCTGCGGACTCTCTGATGACCTCTTCGATATGGTATGCGTGCTCTATGCCGCGTTCTGTGCAGTCGGAGCAAGCTCTGCGCGCGTGGAGGTGCAGGTCAGCTCAGAAGGCGCACTCACTCGGCTACCACGAAGATCAACCGACCTTGTCACATCTACGGAGGAGGTCGCAAAGAGCATCTGTCAGTCCCTGCCCGCATTGAGAGGGTACAGGGCAAGAGCGCACCTCGTCTTTCGCCTTAACGGTGCTGATGCGTTGAATTGCGCAGCTCGCCAGCCCGGGCGCCTTGTCGAGCCGCGAGACCGGCAAAAGCCTCACCGTGTGCACTCTGTGCAGATGAGAATATTCCGCTGTAACTTGTGCGGTTGCTTGCCTGTTACAGCAACGCGTACGAGGTGACGTTAGAAAGGATTTCAGTTGCGAAGGAGAAGGGCCTGAAAGGACGTGCCCTGCTGGTCCTCAAGCGACCCGAGTTGCGAGCCTCCTCTGCCAGCCCGCTCATGATTGTCCGACATGGTCTCAAAGAATTGCACTAGAACGCTCTGCTGCGGGTGTGCCTACTGCGTAGGGGCTGGCTGGAGGTGTTGGGGATGGACGCGTCTGCGGCGGCAGGCTGCAGCTCGCCGAGGGCGAACGTGAGATCAGCATCCATGGCCCCGAGCGACGGCAGGAAGGGACCGAGGACCAAGAAAGATGCGCACCTTGTCCGAGGACTCTTCAGCCCCAGAACGCAGTCTGGATCTTGCAGTGAACGGGAGCGATGGCGGTCGTTCGTGGCCGGGCGACTTATCTGCGCGCTCTCCGCCGAAGCGGCCTCGCGCGACGAAGCGCTGCACCGGCTTCAGCCCAGACCTGATCCTCCCAGCTCTCAAAGTTCCTTCTTCACTGAGCTAGCTCTGCCAGTTACTCCCCTGTGATTGCTCGCCACCTCGATCTCCCAGCCCGCAACATGTCGACCCCGCTCGCTCGCTCCACGTCCAACGCCGGGTCCGAGGACTCGCAGTGCTACACCCTCCCGACGACCCTCCCGCTGGCGTCCGCCTCGCCCAACGCGGCTGGCCACAACCTCCCTCCGAACGGTGAGCATCAGCGGCTCGGCTAATGAGTGCCTAGGAGCTCGCAGCATTGATGCTGACGGGAGGCTTGCGCTGGCCTTCCCGCAGCGTACACCCTGCACCAGACTGCTCAGCTTGAGGGCCTCCTCACCATCCTTCGCGACGCCGAGACGAGCCGGTGAGCCAATTACCATTGCGTTGCCACGCCGCAAAAGGTTGACCCTTGCCGCACCTGTGTTGCTTCTGCAGAGGCGACTTCGTCTTCACGTCCAACAGGTGCGTTGTTGAAATCTTGCAGGCTTGCGGAGTCGTTCCTCGCAGGCCACTCACATCTCGTTGCGCGCCCGCAGGATCATCCGTCTGCTCGTTGAGGAGGGTACGAATGCTGCCCACCTATGTCGCGGGCGGCGCTTTTGGGCTGACTACACTCTTGCGCTTTCTCTCAGGCCTCAACCACCTGCCCGTCTACCCGAAGCAAATCACGACTCCGCTCGGCGACACGCACGTCGGCGTCGGCTTCCGCGGCAAGATCGCAGGCGTCAGTATCATGCGCGCAGGCGAGGCGATGGAGGCTGGTCTGCGAGAGTGCGCGCGCAGTGTGCGACTGGGCAAGATTCTGATCCAGCGAGTGCGTTCCTCTGAGCCTTGCCGCGCATCAGCCCTTGCAACACAAGCTGATATCGCTCATTTCGACCTGCAGGACGAGGCCACCGCCCAGGCCAAGCTGTACTACGCCAAGGTGCGCAGCTCCCTGCCACTCGTTCTTGCGCAGGCTGTTCTGACATCATTCACGCGCTATCAGCTCCCGGAAGACATCGCGCAGCGACACTGCCTGCTGCTCGACCCCATGGTTCGTCTTGCTCCCATCATCTCGTGCGGTATGCTAGCACTGAACACATTCTCTGCACTGCAGCTCGCGACGGGTGGTTCGGTCATCAAGGCCATTGAGGTCCTGCTCGAGCACGACGTCCCCGAAGAGAACATCATGTTCCTCAACCTCGTGCGTCCCCCGAGAATTGCCTCCTGTCATCGTCCATGCGCTGAACGCTGTGGGAGTTGCTGCAGATTGCCAGCCCGGAAGGCATGAAAAAGGTGTGCGAGCTGTTCCCCAAGATGAAGGTCATCACGGCCAAGGTCGACCAGGGCCTCAACGATGTGCGTCCATCCGCCGCCTCGCTTCCATCTCCTCCGACTGACGCTCTTACTCTGTCCTTATTTTTGATGGAGCAGAAGAAGTACATCGTTCCTGGTCTAGGCGACTTTGGCGACCGGTGAGTTGCGCCCTGTCGCAGTCTTCGTCTCGCTGTGCAGATTGCCCGTCCAAGCTGTCCTGACGTCTTCATTCTGCGCGACGTACAGATACTTCTAAGCGACGAGTGCTCGCTTGAGATCGCTTCGTCGTCCGTCACCTGCGCGAGAGCGAGGTGAAGAACTTCGCGGGGAACACTGCGCTGAACCCTCGTCTTCCCTCGCGCTGGAAACGACTCTCATCGCTCCGTAATGTTTCTGTACATCACGCGCACCTCCAAGAGATGGATGAGCTCGCACGTCAGCTTCTGCTCATCGTCAGAGTGGGTAAGTAAATCAAAGGACTCGTCGATCGCGCGTCCCTGGTTCTCCGGCCGCGCGAGCCGGTTCAGGACGTGATCAGATGAGGCGCGCTGCTCACGACCTGCAGCCCAACCCAACCCTTGCCTTTCAGGTGTTCTAGCAATTTTGAGTCAGGCCGTCCTTATCAGCGTAGCCCCTAGACTCGTCGGTATGCGTCCCGCCGGCGCCCATCGTGCGTTGCACTAACGATGCTTCGCGAGTCCCGCACGCTGACGGTCGACATGCCTTGCGCCACAGCCGACGCAGAACACGTACTCGCACTTCATCCACGGCCTGCTACAGATCGGTGGACTGGCTGCCGCGTTCGAGTGTGTTCCGCCACGCGGTCAACCTAGAGCGCGTGTTGTCCGACGCGAGCGCCCCTCGAAGCTCCTTTGCGCGTTCAGCGACAGTGGCGAGGTAGCCTGCAAAGCGCAGCACGTCCGAGAGGTGGCCTCGCGCTTGCGGGCAGATCGTACACTTGTATCGCCGGGGCCTGGGCGACAGCCACACTCGACCGAGCCTCGGATGTCCGTCCAATCGACCATCTTGGCGCCTCTACCCGCCCTTTGCGAGGTACGTCACCCACGCGCGCTGCTCGGCTGTTGCGCTCAAAGCCGATGGATCGCTCCTTTCCTTTTCACAGAGTCCTATACCCTGAGCCCGCAACCCTGAACCCTGCTATTCTTCTCCTTCGCTGGCCTCACCGCCCCCCTCGGGCATGCTGATTCCTTTTTGAGCTGCCCAGCGACCTGTACACATCATGTCCTCTCAATCACGATTTGATGGCCTGATGAACGACACAGGGGATGGAAGGCAGGGGAGAGCGAAGTCCAGCTACGAGATACAGTTGCGAGGCGCGTGCGGGCAAAGAGCGCAGCAGAAGAACGAGCGAAATGAGAAAGGCAGGCGGAGGAGTTTGAAGGACCTCAAGTCGACGATGCACGCGCAGCCTTGATGAGGTCGGCGGCGTGCTCGGCGACGCCGTAGATGGTTGCCGACAGGTGGGCCGACACCTGCATCGGAAGAACGGACGCATCGACGACGCGGAGGTTGGCCGTGCGGTACACCTTGAGCGAGCCGTCGACGACGCCGCCGAGGTCCTCGCGCATCATGGCGCACGTCGAGATCGGGTGCGACACGCTGCCGAACGTGTCGTCGATCCAAGCGCCCCAGGCGTCGTCCGACCCGCCCTGCGCGTCGTCGGGCACGGTCTCGAGCCCGGGCGTGTTCTCACCAGAGATGATGTCGCTCAGAGGCGCGGTCTGGAACACACGCCGGCCGAGTTTCATTGCCGCGATCTGGACGGTGCGGTCAAAGTCGGACGCAAAGTAGCGCGTGTCGACGCGCGGGTACGTGAAGGGGTCGGACGACGTGATCTCGACCGTACCGCGCGAGAAGGGCAGCAGGCCCCAGGTGTCGAGCCCGAAGCCGCCGTTGGGGCTGAGTGAAGGACGAGAGCACGCGGTCAGTATGATGCAAAGCGCACAACGACAAGACGGAGAGGGGACGCACAAGCCGCTGTCGAAGAAGAGCTCGGCAAGGCCGACCTGATCGTCGATGATGAGCTTGCGCTGCGCTTCAAAGAGCGCCTCGCCCGCCGCCTGCGAGACGACGGCGCCAGCCTTGAAGGCGTCGGCGGCGTAGCGCGCGAGCGAGTCCTTGAGCGTGCTCTTCAGCTCCTCGGCGTTGTCGGGGAAGAGGATGGAAAACGATGGGAACGCGATGCAGTTGGACGGCCCTCCGCCGTCGAACCCGACGCCGTCGCTCGGCGTGAAGCCCGAGACGGTCGATGTCTGTTCATTCAAGTTGCGACCGACGCCGGCGAGGTCGAGCACGACGTCGACGCCGGCGGCCTCGAGGACTGAGGCGGGGCCGATGCCGCTGAGCTGCAGGAGCGCAGGGCTCTGGATCGCACCGGCGGAGATGATGACCTCGTTGTTGGCGGAGACCTGCCAAGGAAAAAGGCAATCAGCTCTAGCTCACCTCATCCGGCCTTTGGGGCGGAGGGCCGCACCTCATACTCCTGGCCGTCGCCAGACGACGCCTTGAAGCTAACGCCCGAGGCGACGACGGCGCCGGACGATGTGTCGGTGACGATCTTAGTGGCCTGTCGGTCGTCCGTACGCGAGAGAATCGTCAGCGGATCGTCTTTCTTGCTTCCGCCAGCAGAGGGTGAGGAGGCGCACCTGGTGTCCGACGAGAACGAGCAAGTTCGTCCGCACGTTCTCGACCGGGCCTAAGTACGTCGTCGCGGATGACGCCCGCTCGTAGTTGCTGTCCGGGTTGAGCATCGAGAGCGTGTAGGCAACGACGCTCGCGTTGCCGCCGTTGAGGTCGGGCGAGTGCGCCATGCCGAACGACGATGTCAGAACGTCGACGAAGTTGGGCTGGCCCGGACCGGCGTACATATGCTGCCTGCGAGGCGCGGCGGTCATGATATGCGGTACTCAGCCCTTGCAACGCATAGAGCGATAATCAGAGACCGGGACGCACGGGAAAGTAACCTGGAGCGGGCCCTGCGTGCCGTGGTACTCTGCGACATAGTCGGCGCCGGCGGCGCGCTGCTCGTCGTTGGGCGGGAAGAAGTGCTCGCTCTGGCCGGCAGGGACAACGGCAGTGCTCAGCGTCTGCACAAGGTGCGTGATCGGGTGGAGCAAGGGGTGCGCACCTTCTTCATCGACTCGAGCATCTGTTCCCAACCCCAGCCGGGCTCCGTGTCGTTAAGCAGCGTCGCCCACGCGTTGTACTGTTCCTCCTCCCCGCGAGTATAGTGCAACCCATTGATCGAGCTGCTTCCGCCCAGCGTGCGACCTCCACCGAGGCGCCGTCCCGACGTCGTCTCCCAGGACCAGTCGAGCTCGGTTCCATAGAACGCGCCGTACTGCGCAGGGTCATACACGCGCGGGTCGGTGCGGTCGTCGTTCCCCGCCTCGAGCACGAGAACCTTTCACGCGCGCGAGCAAAGCAAGGAGCAGGGCATCAGCAGAAAAGCACGCAGCGATAGGAAGGAACAAAGGACTCACGGTGACGTCCGGGTCTTCGGAAAGGCGGCCGGCGACCGTCAGCCCCGCCAGCCCGCCGCCGACGATCACGTAGTCGAACGAGCGACCAGCAACGTCCTCGGCCGACGTCGTGAGACCCGAGGACGTTTCCTGGCGCTTGATGGCCGGTAAGGCCTGCGCGGGGAGGGCGAGGGATGCGAGTAGAGGTGTTGCGAGGCGAAGAAGCATCGTGGCAGGACGAGGGGGAGAGGGGGGGGGGGGAAGTGTGCCGAAGGAGGGGTCAGCTCCTGAGCTCATCAGGCCTTAAAGGCCCGACCGAGGGTCCGGTGAACAAGCATGCTGATCCGTCAGGGTGACCAACCGGTGCGAGACCCTCGAAGCGGGCCGGGGAGAGGGAGCAAGCTGCACTGCTGCCGTTGGAGCCGAAGCTCCGACGAACGCTGCACGCGGAACTCATCTGTCACCGGCTCCGACGACTGGCACAACGCCGGATGCAGACAGCAGGCGACGAGCGAAGACGCCCTTGGATTAACAAAAGCAAGCGTTACAACGAGGGGAGTGCAGAGTAAACTGGGGTCCGCGCGCCAGGCGCGCCCCTGCAGCAGGAGATGAACGGTTTTCGGGTGCATGTGTTCTCCTCAGGCGTCTCCCGGCATGTGCAACACCGTCGCGCCCGTGTCGCCCGACCCGGCAGAACCCTCCTGGCCGGGGTTCGCGCCTGCGCCAGAGCTGGGGGCGGGGTCGGCCTCGGCCGCTGAGGTTGTTGCGGTCGCGACCGGGGCAGGGTCGGGGGAGGCGCCGGGCGGTGCGCCTGAAGGAACTGAAAGAGGGCGGTCGACTCAGACGGAGAGCACTGCGCAAAAGGGAGAAGAAAAGCGCACGTACCAGAGGCGCCGATGTTCTTGAGTGCTTGAGCGAGCAGCTCCGGAGCAGGCGGGTCAACTTATGCACGGAGTGCGCACGTAGGCGAAGCGCGCAGCAGTGACATTCAGCCTTCACGTAAGGCAACACGAGAGGGCGAAGGGACGCACCGAAGACAAGCGCTGGTCCGGCCTTGATCTTGGACACGTCCTGCTGGTTGACGTTAGTCTGAAGCGGCGTCGCATCGGACGTGACCTGCGCGCGCAAGGGCAAGAATGTCAACCGAAATCTGTGATTTACGAATCCTTCAGTGGCGATGGCGCTCGAGCAGTAAGAGGATGCGAAAGATGAGAGGGAGGAGAAGTGAAGGGGAGAGAAGGAAGACAGAGCAGCAATGTACGCACGTAGATATACACCGGCCCCTCCACCCCTTCCGGCACCGCGCACCCCCCGATAGGGAACGCAAGCGCGACCGGCGCGCCGCCGAGCACCATCTGGCAAAAGAGCGCACTGCCGTTGGCTCCGTCGATGGGAAGGGGGCCGCCAGCGGAGGTGAACGAGAGGGAGCTGCCGGGGGCGAGAACGGGGTCGGATGTCATTACTTGCAGGTCGGGGAAGGCTGCAGGGCGTGACCGCAAAAAAAAGGATGAGGTTGTCAACTTTCCTCGACGATGCAGACAAGGGCCAGTAAGGCCCAAGGTGGAGAGGGAGGAACGAACGAGTGATCCCCGTCGCGCCCACAACGTCGCACCCGCCCTTCAGGAACCCGCCCGCAAGCGCCAGCACTCCCTGCGGTACGATCGCCGCGTCAAACGCAGCGGCCTGGAACCGCCCGGCGGCAAGCGTGTTGAGCAGACTTGAATGGCGCGCCTCGACTGTGACAATCCCGCCCGCAGCGGACAGGACGTTGCGGTTGGTCAGAAGCGGCGCGCCGCCGAGGTACGCGCTGACCCCGACGAGCTCGAGCGTGCGCGCGGTAGCCACCATCGTGTTGACGTCAGCGAGCGCGGGCGTGAAGTCAAACTGGCACTTGGCGCCCTCGGGGACCGCTCCGTACGAGGCGATGGCAGCTTCAAGGAAGGTGATGTGCGTCGCTTCGTCCGAGGCAATCACGTTGAGCTGGTCGATGACGAGTTGGTACGAGACGAAGCCGGCTGCGTGCAGAACGTGTCAGCCAGGAGGGTGCAAGCGAAGTTCGAGGTTGGGAGCGGGACGCACCCGCAGTGAATTGGGAGGGAGTGAACTTCGCGAGCGCCTGGGCGTAAAACTGCCTCTCAAGTTGCTCGAGGATCCCGGCAAACTGCAACCGTCACAAGCCCATCGTCACGAAACCTCAGTTTGCCTGCTGTTGACAAGAGCGAGTTGAGAGACGCACTTGCAGCACAGCAAGGTTCGCATCCGATCGCTTGAACGCGTCCGCCCTTGCGAGAGCGGGCGCAGCGCGCACAGACGGCCAAAGCAACCCAAGGGCGAGGACGAGCGTGAAGACGAGCGACCGCGCGATGCTCGAGCCGGTGGAGCGGAACAGGAGGGGGAAGGCCATGGTCGGGTGAGCGAGGGAGTGAGTGAGGGAGTGAGGGGAAGGGTAGTTTTTCGTGAGCTGGAGAGGGAAGGAGAGCAGGGAGCGTTGCGAGGTGTGCAAACGGGCCTGCCCGCCAAAGGAGGGAGGAAAAACAGCCCAAGGGAAGCCATGGATGAGATGTCAGTCATGCCGGAGGGCTCAGCACGACACACAGGGGCGGACGCTGCATGGCGGCGCGGCAAGGAGGGCAAGACGACGCACCAGCCGTAAGGGAGCCTCAGAGGTAGGCTCGCGAAGGGGGTGGGTGGATGTCAGCAGCAAGGGGAGGGAAGAGGAATAGACGGCCGCTGTTGACGTGGGCAAAAGGAGAGGCGGCCTGTGCGCGCAAGCCGCGCGAGGCAGGCACCGACATCTTTGCCCCTTTTCCTCCCCCCTTGCGCTGCGCGTTTCAGCTCGGCCCTGACTGACGGTCAGCGATGACAGCACTCCCCACCTCACCCTCCCCTTGACAGAGCGCCGGTAAGGAGGGAAGTCGTCATGAAACCGTCACAGGCGTCTTCTCTTCAGAGCGCCCCCTCTCCTCGAGCTCCTCTCGCCTTTTTTCTGTTGCGGCGGGCCGGCTGGCCCAGCTCACCGTCTGGGCATGCCGCCGCGGCCTCCCCGGCCTGCCATGCCGCCGCGCCCCGGCGGGCCACCCTGTGCCTGCGGCTGTTGAGAGAGAGGGCCATGGGGGTCAGCAACCTGCTGATGAACGGGAGGGGAGGAGACCGTGGACGCACAGCTTCCGACTGGGGGTTGCGCACCGTCTCGTCGATCGAGAGGATGAGGCACGCCGCCTCGATGGCCGACGAGAGCGCGTTCGTCTTGACCAGACTAGGCTCCCAGACGAACTGTCGTGCGGGCGGGATGGGGGTTCAGTCGTGTCTTGGCGTGAAGCAGACGTAGGTGGAGGCGCGTACCTTCTCCATGTTGTCGCGCACGCCCTCGCTCTCAATGTCCACACCCGCCCACGTCTCTCCCTTAGCATGACGCATGCGGAGCTGGTTGAGCACGTCGGTTGCGTCGAACCCTGCGTTGTCGCAGATCTGGCGCGGGATCACCTCGAGCGCCTTTGCGAGCGCGCCGATGATGAGCTGCTGCTTGCCGCGGATCGTCTTTGCGTGCGCGCGCAGGTAAGCCGAGATCTCCATCTGCGGGTTGCGACGGCACGGTGAGAAAGGGTCAGCTGGTGACAGGCAGCCAGTCGACAGGGGCAGGGAGGAGAAACGCACCTCGGTCGCGCCGCCGCCGGCGACGACATGCGAGTTCTTGATCGCGCGCTTGACGATCATGATCGAGTCGTGCAGCGAGCGCTCGACCTCCTCGATGAACTGGTCGGCACCGCCGCGGAGGACGAGCGTGCACGTCTTTGCCTGCGGGCAGCCCTCGAACACGTTGAAGCGCTCGCCGCCGATCTGGCGCTCGTCGAACGCACCGCACCGGCCGAGGTGCTCGTCCTGAATGTCAGAGCACGTGCTCTGGACGGACCCGCCGACGGCCTGGACGACGCGCTTCAGGTCCTGCGGCGCGACCCGGCCGGCGCAGAAGATGTCGCGGTCGGCAAAGTACTGCGTCGCGAGGTCGCCGATCGGCAGCTTCGACAGCACGACCTTGGCCCCCGTCGCGACGATCGCCTCGAGCTTGTTGTAGATGATCTGCCACTCGGCGTCGACGATCGCCTGGTACTCCTGCAAAGGTGGCGCGCGCGAAGCATTGTGTCAGCCGGAGTTCAAGAGATGAGAGAACGCAAGCATAGGGACACACCGAGACCTCATTCACGCGGACCTCAGCGTTGTCCTTCTCGGCCTTGAGCTCGAGCTCGACGTTGAGGCAGAGCACCTTGGGGTCCTTGAAGCTCTTGGGCTGCTGCTCGAACCCGGCGTACGAGAACGTCTTCTTGAACGCCACGCCCTTGACGAGGAGCGAGTCCTGCATGCCGCCGCCGGGGACCTTCTTAACACCGATCAGGTTCTCGTCGAGGTCGTCCTGGTCGAGACAGAGAACCGCGTCGACGACCATCTCGGAGAAGAAGGGCTTCTGCGAGTGGATCAGCTTGGACGACATGGACGTCGCCGCAAGCATCAGCAAGTGCTTCCTGAACTGCCTGCAGCGGCCAGGCGATCCCGATCAGACGCCTGCAAGTCAGCCTCCGAGGCTCGCGCGTGCGAAAGGAGTCGAGGGGCACGCACTCCGGGTCGGACTTGTCGATCGGGACGGCGATCTCCTTGATCTTGTCGACGGCGAGCCGCGCACCCTCCCTCAGGCCGCGCTGGATGACCCACGTCCCGACGCCGTCCTCGACAAAGCCCTTGATCTCCTTGAGAATCTCGCCCGCGAGCAGCACGACCGACGTCGTCCCGTCGCCGACCTCGGCGTCCTGCGCGCGCGCAATGTCGACCAGCGTCCGCGCGGCCGGGTGCACGATGTCGAGCAGCTTCAGGATCGTCGCGCCGTCATTCGAGATGGTTGCGTTACCCTGTTGCGACGGAACGCGCGTGATGTGGGGGGCGAGGGAAGGTACACGCCGAACAGTGAGGGAAGGTTGACGTCCAGATGAAGGCGGGAGGATGGTGCGCGCAAGGGCGGATTAAGAACGAGCAGCGAGAGAAAGCGGAGCGCAAAGTCAGCGCCTGGATTATTGAGCCCGTAGCTCTCACTAGCCAGCCGTGGAGTCTGCGTAGACTATCAGCGGGTCGGACGCCTCGTGAGAGGGTCAAAGGGACGTGGAGGCCGAGCTCGAGCCACGACCGACGGCGCCTGACGCCCTCCCCTCAGATCACCCAGCCCCTCCGTGGCTCCTGTTGTCCAGTCACGCGCTGGCGATACCCGGCGCCACGCGCTTGGGTTTAGACAGGGCCCGACTGGACGCGAAAAGGCCCACTTGAGAGAGAAGGACCCTCGCGCGCGTCCCCTTGCTCGACCTCCCGTACCCAACCCTTTCCCCCTTTCCTGCGCGAAGCATGATGAGAATGGACGCACGTTGGCGTCGACGATGAGCTTGTCCATCCCGCGCGGGCCAAGCGTCGTCGCAACGACGTTGGCGACGGCGAGGCAGGACGTGATGTTGGACAGCAGCTGGGGCGTGCCCTGGGACGTGTCGGTGCCCTCTGCCGTGCGCGAGGGAGAGACCACGGGTCAGCCCGTGTCCGAGCGGGGGAGAAAGTTGGAGCCAGAGATCGGGCAGTAGGCGAGTGGAGCACTGCTGCCACTGCTGCGAGGCCAAAGGGCGACAAACCTCGGAGGAGGACGACCGTTGGTTGCTGCACGAGGACAAGGTCGGTCAGCCGTCGCTCGAAGCCAACAAACGAGCAGAGCAAGAGGGAAGGGACGGACCATGTAGGGAAGCTTGCCGCCCTGCATCTTCAACGAAGGGAAGGGGGAGGGGGAAAGGGGAGAACGGGAGGAGGACGAGGGAGGGATGGGCGCAGGCTGTCGATGTCGGCGCGCACAGGATGAGTGGCCTCCCCCCCCGTGCGTACGAGTGTTTAGTTACGCTTGTTACGCGCAACAGTTACGCCCCTTCGACGTTCAGCCCGCGCGCCCGCGTCGTCGTCGACGAGACCAAGCTCCGTTGAAGCCGCCGCCGCCGCCGCGACCGCAACCGTTCCTCGCTTGCCAACGATGGCCACCGCCAGCAGCAGCAGCAGCACCCCGCGCACTCGCGCCCGCGCCCGCGCCAACTCGGTCCAGTCCGCCCTCGCCCAGGTGCCCCTGCACGACGCGGCCGCAGCCTCACCCGCAAAGGGCAACCTCCAGCAGCAGCAGCAGCAGCAGGTCGGCCCGCCGCCGGCGCTCAGCAAGAAGGACGCTGCTGCCAAGCGCAAGCGCGACAGGTGGGACCTCGGAGACGCAAGGGGTGTGCCCGAGAGCTTTGGCTTCTGGGAGGACCTCTGGACCGGCAGATGGCTCATCGTGCCCTGTGCGTCTCCTGCTTCCTTCTTCGCTCCCCTTGGCCTCGCCGGAGATGTCAAGGAGTGCTGCGCGTCGGAGTCTTTCGCGGGAAGAGAGACCAGGGCTGGGATAGGGATGCTTTCGATAGCGGCCTCCGAGCGATGGTCCAGCTTGATGCTGGGAGCTGCTTTGTGACGTCCTCGACTCGACGTCGTCAGCCTATCGCACTGTGCTCGGTGCAGGACCTGGTTGAAAACTGGAATCAGGCAGGACCGATGCTGACCCTCTTCTCCTTCCTCTTCCGACCCTTTCCCTTGGCGATGCCGCCCTCAACCCAGCGTCGAGCGCGACAATGCTCCTCTTCACCTTCTCCCTCTGGGCCAACTGGCACGTCGTGTCCAAGTACCTCGCGCCGTACGTCGGCCTGCACGGCCTGCCGCAGGGAAACCCGTTCGCACCCCTCTGGACCATCAGCTACCCGCTGCCGCTGCAGCCGGGCGACATGGGTGTCGTCAAGTACGGCAAAGGCTGGCTTGTGCGTCTCCCTGCCTTGCTTCTCTTTGCTAGCTGCGCAACCTTTGACGTCTGACCTCTCCCATCTCGCGGCACCCGCAGGACATCGTCTTCCTCCTGCACCAGATCATCACCTTTTCCTTCCTCCGCCAGTCGATTACGCTCTACATCCTCCGGCCGTGGGCGCTCAAGCTCGGCATCAAGAAGCCGGCCAAGATTGCGCGCTTCATGGAGCAGGCGTATAGCTTCCTCTACTATGGCTGCATGGGCGTGCTTGGCACGGTGAGCCCCTTTTGATCATCTGTGCTAGGCGTTTGCTGCAGTAGTGCTGACCGGTGGTGGTGCCATGCACCGATCAGTACATTATGTACCACTACCTTCCGACCTGGTGTGCGTCCTGCGTCTGTCAGCCCACGCCGTCTGCAATCGCTGACCCCCGCTCTGTGCGCTCCCCTAAGATTTCAACACCTCCCAGTACTGGCTCGACTACCCGCACTGGCGCATGGTCGGCCTGCTCAAGTACTACTACCTGCTCCAGTTCTCGTACTGGCTCCAGCAGATGTTGATCCTGATCGCGCGGGTCGAGAAGCCGCGCAAGGACTTCAAGGAGCTTGTCGCTCACGTGCGTCGCCTGCCCTGCTTAAGTGTCCGGTTGCGGCGGGCTTGGGGCTGACGTCGAGCGACTGTAACAGCACATCGTCACGCTCTGGCTCATCGGGTGGTCGTACGGCATCAACCTGACGATGATCGGCAACTCGGTCTTTGTCACGATGGACTTCTCGGACGTCTTCCTCGCTGTGCGTCGCCTCCCCCTCCTTGAAGTGCTCCGCTCGCGCGCTCATAGGCTTCCCCTCCTCGCGCCCTGGCCAGCTCGCCAAGTGCGTCAACTACGCGGAGGGCCCTAGGTCGTCTGGCTTCTGGAGCACCGTCTGCTTTGGCTGGTTCGTCGTCGTGTGGACGTACCTCCGACACTGGCTCAACCTCAAGATCCTGTGGTCCGTCTGGTTCGAGTACGACCTTGTCCCGTGCGTCCTCGCCTTTCATCTCCGCTTTGTCGTCTCCTTCTCCCTCCGCACGCGAGTGCGGTGCTGACGTACCTGGATGTCTGCTGCGCCATGCAGGGCCGAGATGCAGGCGTTCGAGCCTTCGACGGGCCACTGGCTCGCGCCGTGGATGAAGTACCAGGTGTTTGTGCCGCTCGCGCTGATCCAGCTGCTCAACCTGTTCTGGTACTTCCTCATCTGGCGCATCCTCGTTCGGACGGTGCGCGGCAAGGTGATCGAGGACGATCGGAGCGAGGACGAGGACGAGGACGGCGAGGAGAAGAAGGACCAGTGAGAAGGCGAAGGGCCGCATGGCACCCTCAAAGAACGAAATAGCCGCCCAAGCCTCCCCCCCCCCCCTACCCCCCTATCCTTCTTGTTCATCACCTCTAGCTGCTATCCTCTCTAATCAGCATGCAGGGCTACCTCCGCAACCGACCTTTCTCTCGCAGCTGTCTTGCGAGCAGGATCCAGGTCTGACTTCAGCCACCTCGGCAGAGGCCGCACGCGTCCGACGTCCCGGGTCGGCATCGGCTACCTCCCGCGTCCCGTCATTTGAACGCACAGGCGCGGGTCGTGTCTGAGCTTGGCGGCCGGATGTGAACTGTGGATGGGAGCGGGGGGGGGGGGGGGGGGTCGCCGATGGGCGGGCGACAGATAGGGGCGCTCAGAAGGATCTCGTAGCCGTCTCCGTGAGCCGCTCGCGCTCGA
>MVAM01000149.1:29501-40233 GCA_014825675.1 Cystofilobasidium ferigula
CTGGCTGTCGGTCGTCCGCTGCGCCCCGTGTTGTTGGGTGGGTGGGGGGGGGGGGGGGGTGGTGGGGGTTGGGGGGGGGGGGGGGGGGGGGGGGGGGGGGGGGGGGGGGGGGGGGGGGGGGTGCGAGCAAGGACAAGCGTGCAGGGGATGGGTCCTCTATACGTCGATGCGGGCAGCGCGGGCGAGCTGATGGACTGTCAGCATGGCGGGTCAGTGTCGACCTGATCCCGACGTCCACCCGCTGCTCCTCCTCCAGCTCCGAGGTCCATCTCCATCCGAGGCTTTCGCGCCCTCCCTCCCGCGCGCGCAGCTACAGCAGGCAGCAGCTGCAGCTACCCGCACGCCGACGGCTCCAGCCCCGCCCTTGCTCCCCCGCGCGAGGGCGGCCTCCCCCACAGCGCGTGCCCCGCGCTCGAGCGAAGCCACCACACCTTGACGCCGGCCTTCCCCCTCGCCCAGCTTCCATCGCCCGCCCCTTGTGCCCTCCCCTCACCTCCTCACAGCACTTCCCAGACGTCCCGTCGTCGACAGCCCACGCTTGCGACCAGCCCCAACCTCGCCCTTTCATCTCCCGAGTGCAAGCACACGCCTCGTCCCCCGCCAAAGGACCATCATCCTCCGGCCATCCATCCGTCGCCCTCTTCCCTCTTCCCCTCCTTGAGCCCCTCGCCCTTGCTAGACGGCCCAGAAGCGCCCTCCAGCGAAAGTACCCCTCGACGGCAAGTGGATGGAAGAACCGACGTTTGCGCTCCCGCACGACCTCTGGGTGCGTGCCTGTCCTGCTGCTGTCTTGCGTGCCTGGTCGCGCGACGCCGTGCGCAAAGCTCGCAGAACCGGGGGGGCTGGATGGACTGCGCTGTTCAAACACGTAGTCGTCAGACCCGCTGCAGCTAATGGCGGAGGCGATGGCGGCGTGTGGGCGAGAGGAGGATGCTAGCCAAGCGCCTCGGAGGCGGATGGGCCGCCAGCATCACCCCCGGACCGACGCGCTGTCTTGCTTGCGCTCGGGGGTTTCCGTCTCGCTTCTTTGCTCCCTTCAGCTGGCTGACTCTCCTGCTTTCGGCCCCGGCTGCGTTCTTGCTTGCGCTGTCTTCTTGCGTCGCTCTCGCGTGACGTTGTGCCCCTCTCAGGCGCCCACCCGACCAGCATCGCCTTCAGACCACGCCCAAGCGCACGCGGCGCACCCCCACCATCTCACGCACCTCCCGCCATCGCTCTCCGCCTCGGCTACATCGTCGCCTGCGTCTGCTTCGCCGTCGTCGTCTGCCGCGGCTGCCGTCGCTGCAAGCTCCTCGCGCGTGTTTCCGTCCGCCGTGCTCGCCCAGCTCGAGCCGAAGCGGTCGTACAGCGGCTTTCCGTCGTCTCTCTCTGCCGGCCAGCCCCAGCAGCAGCAGCAGCAGCAGCAGCAGCAGCAGCAGCAGCACCAACAGCAATACGCACCCGTCAGCATGTCGAACGGGATGAAGAGTGATCCGCCGCCGCCGAGCCCGCGCTCGCCCGTCGCCAGGCCGCCGGTCCACCGCTCGCCGTCGTCCAGTCGCGCCCTGCCAGACCCGATCGGCTCGCCCTCCCACCGCCCGCTGTCGCGCACCGCCCAGCCGGGCTCACACCTCCACAACCCCCAGCAACACCACCCACACCAGCAGCAGCGAGTGCACTCGCCCCCGCAGGCGCCGCCAGGCGCGAGCAGGTCGCGCAGCCAGAGCTTTGCGAGCGGCTTCAGGCCCGGCGCGGGCGTCGGCGGCGGCGGGCTGCCGAGCTTCAGCTTCACGAGCAGCACAGCCGGCGGAGGTGGAGGAGGCGGCGTGTTTGACGACGACGGGGAGGAGGAGAGCGCTGGAAGCAGAGCGCGGTATGATGAGAGCAAGGGCAACAACGTCAGTTCTTCCTTGTCTGTTGGCGGCCAACGCCGGACTGACGCAGCGCATCACAACCGGCAGTCGCCCTTCACGCGCGACCTGCGCGAGATCCTGCAAGACACGGCCACGTTCCACGAGCCGCCGCGCCGGCCGACGATTCAGCACTCGGCCTCGTCGCGCTTCGACGAGTTCGGCTTTGGGCGCGGCTCGGGCGCCTCTTTCTCGTCGTCCTCGACCGGTGCGGGCGGCGGCGCGGGCAGCTGCGGCGGGATGGGCATCAACCTGTTCCACGCCATCGAGAGCTCGGGTCGGTTTGGGCTCGAGAGCACCGCCGGCTCGTACGGCGGCGGCGGCAACGGGGCGGGGTACGGTGGGCAGCAGCAAGGGAGCGCAGGCCTCAACAGTGGCACCGGCAGCCGGCGACACTCGGTCTCGATCGTGCCCGGCCGCAAGGAGGGCGGTGGCGCCGTGCCCGACTTCAGGATCAGCACCGGTGGCAGCAGCTCGTTTGGCCGGAATCCGTGGAGCAACACGGGCTTCGCCCGCGGCGGCTCCGGCGGCGGGTTCTCGGACGAGGAGCTGGCGACGAGCCTCGGGAACGCGCTCAGCCTCAACGTCGACGACGGCGGGCAGCCGTCTTCGACGGCCCTGGGTGGCGGCGGGTACTCGCACGTCCCGTCCTCGTCGTCGACGCTTCATCAGCCGTCGTCTCTCCCAGCCTACGCCGCGCCCTCCCCTCCGCGCTCGTTCCCGTCGTTCATGCAGCCCTCCGCGTCGTCGTCGGAGAGGACGATCGGCGGGCACAGCCTGACGCCCATCGCCTCGCACCCGCAGCAGGGGTCGCGCGGCTTCCTGTCGACCTCCCCGGCGTCGTCCGCGCGCGGGGCCGCGTCCATCGAGCGCGACTACCGCACGTCCCCCACCCCCGGCGGCGGACAGGCCAGCTCGGAAGGCGCGGGCAACCGGCCGGGGAGCAAGAGCCGCAGCGCGAGCTTTGCAGACTTCACCCGGCCCGACCACCGGCGGTGGGCGACGGCCGCGGGCGCGGGCACGACGACGGGCGAGGAGGACGAGGACGAGTTCGACCCGTCCCCGCGCGGGCGCGAGAGGAGCTTCGGTCTCGCCCCCGGCGGCGGAGGGGCGGGGAGGGAGGCGAGCAGCCCGCAAGGAGGGCGGCTCGAGACCCTCGGCGCCCTCCCGCCACCGCAGCCGGCGGGAGCGGCGCGGGCGGGGGGCGAGCGCAGCGCCAGCCGAGACCCGATCGCAGCGTCCATCCTGCGGTCGCCGCCCGGCACGGCGCCCGCGTTCGCGCCGTCCCCGGCGGGGCTCAAGGTTGGCGGCGCCGGGAGCGACCCCACGGGCGGCTTCGCGGCCTTCCGCCCGCAGCAGCAGCAGCAGCCGCCGCCGCCGGCGTTCAGCTCGTCCTTCGCGCCGACCGCACCGCCGTTCGTCCCCTCGGGCGCGACGAGCCTGCCCCAGTCCGTCCAGCAGCCGAAGCTGCCTGCGTTTGGCGGCGGGCCGTGGGACTCGCCGTTCGCGCCCGGCCGAGGGGGTTACGGCGGGCCGCCGCCTGGTGCTGGAGGTCTCGGGCTTGCGCTCGACTCGCGCTTCAGCTCGCCGCTTCATCATCAGCAGCAGCAGCACCACCACCAGCCGTCGTTCGCTCCTCCGCCCCCACCGGCGCCCCCACAGCAAAAACAACAGCAACAACAACAGCAGCAGCAGCAGCAGCAGCAGCAGCAACAGCCGTACCCCAATTTCTACCCCCAGCCGCCGCAGTACAACCTCGCGCACCACCAGCGGCAGCTCGCGCTCGAATCGCCGCCGCCCGTCGCCGGGCCGTCGCTCGCGGACCTCGGCAAGGGCCTGCCGCTGCACGCCGTGCCGTCCTCGACGCCGCTGTACATCGTCGAGTTCAAAGCGGGCCGGACGGACCTGTTCTACTCGCCCGACCGCGCGCTCGGGCTCGCCAAGGGCGACCTCGTCATCGTCGAGGCGGACCGCGGCAAGGACCTCGGGAAGGTCGTCAACGACAGCATCTCGATCGACGAGGTGCGCCGGTTCCAGGAGAGGCAGACGGAGCTCGCGCTCATTGCGCAGCAGGCCGGGCTCGGCAACCAGAACGCGGGCGCAGGCGCGGGCGGTGCAGGTGCAGGTGGTGGTGGTGGAGGAGGAGGAGGAGGCGAGGGAGGGCCCGTCGGCGTCGCCAACAGCGTGACGGTCCGCGGCTTGACGAAGGAGATCATGCCGAAGCGCATCTACTCGAAGGCGCAGGCCCTCGACGCCCAGTGCGTCCTGTGGTTTCTAAATCTCCTCTGTGTCGGACGCACTGACACCGCCTCTTCGTCGTCGCAGCCTGCTCGTTACCAAGATGCAGGACGAGGCCAAGGCGCTCGTGCTCTGCCAGCAGAAGGTGAAGCAGAAGAACCTGCCGATGGAGGTCGTCGACGCCGAGTTCCAGTGGTGCGTCCTGCTCCCCTTCCCTACGATGCGACTGGCTGCTGACGCACTGCCAATGATTCGCGCGAGCAGGGACCGCCGCAAGCTCACCTTCTACTTCATCGCCGAGCGCCGGATTGATTTTCGCGAGCTCGTGCGCGAGCTGTTCCGCTGTGGGTCGCCCCCTGCCCTTTTTTTTTGCCCCCTGCCCTTTTTTAGCGACAGTTCCGGCCCTTTGCTGACGTCTTTTTGCTCTGCGTCTCGCCGTGCAGACCACAAGACGCGCATCTGGATGGCCTGTCTCGGCGGCATCTCCCAGCCGAACGAGGACGGCGCGCCGCCCGCCGCCGCCCAGTGATCCTCCACCGCTGCCCTCACCCTTCGTCATCCGCCCTCGCCCGACCGCTCCCAGCACGCACACACACCATTGACCAGACGATAGACAGATCATCCCTCATCACACCGCCCGGCGGCTCTGCGCGCATTTGCCCACTTCTTAGCAACACCCGACGCACCCGGCTTTTTTCACCCGACGCGCCCCTCTCAGCAACTAATTAGCCACGCCCATGCCCCGGTCGCCTGTCGTCTGTCGTCGCCTTCGACCTCAAAGCCCCATACAGACCCCAAGGCCAAAACGCTCGCTCTTCCCTAAGCCCATGGCCTTGTACATGCCCTTCTCCCTTCCTGTCCCTTGCTCCCCCGTCCCAGCTGTATCACCTCCGCCCGGCCCTTTCTCTCTTCGTGTCCTCGCCCCTTCCCATCGATCCGTCTCCTCACTTTCCCGGCCGCCGCCCCCCCCCCCCCCCCCCCCCCAGGCCCCCTTTGCCCCCTTTTCTCCCCCCCCCCCCCCCTCTCCCTTCCCCCTCCCCCCCCCCCCCCCCCCCCCCCCCCCCCCCCCTTTCCCCCCCCCCCCCCCCCCCCCCCCCCCCGACAGAGCTCCTTTTGCCTGCCCTCCAACCCCCTCTTGGCTGCGCTGCTGCTGTACCATCTAGCTTCTCCTTCCGACTTCCCACGTCTTCTTGGGCGCCCGCGGCCGTTTGCTGGAGCTGCGGGCCACAGATCGATCCCAAACGCATTTCTTTCTTCCCCGACCCACCCTGCGTCGCCGCCCTCCTTGACAGCCTGCAACCCGACGCATGACGAGGGGGGGGGGGGGGGAGCTCTCGCGCGACCTGGCGCAGGGAGGTGCGAGAGCTCGTTTGATCTTGGGGCGTCCGCGCCGGGCCTGCCTGCCTGGGTCGGCAGCTTTACGCGTGCGATCGCCGGCAGCCGGCAGCCGACAGCAGCGCAGGACGAGAAGAGAGGGAGGGAGGGGGATGGAGGGATGTACAACATGTTGAACGATCGACGAGGCTCGTCTCCGCGCTTGGGCTTTTGCGTGCGCGCGCGCGCACGCGCTCGCCCTGCCGGCGTCGGCCCTACAGCCCCCAGCCCTTGACGCCCGCCTCGGCCCGGGCGCGGCGGACGACGCGGCCGACGCCGCCGCGGGCGCGGGCGCCGGGCTCGCGCTCGCGCTCGCGCTCGAGCACCGCCAGCACGTCGCGCACGCTCACGGCGGCGCTGGCGGCGTCGGCGAGCGCCTGCGCCGCGTGCGCGCCGAACGGCTGCAGGCCCGCCGCACTGGCGGTCGGCGGGGTCGAGGCGGTGGCGGCGGCGGAGGCGGCGGCGAAGGAGGAGGACGAGGAGGAGAGGGAGAGCGGGGAGCCGGCGGCGGCGGGCAGGAGCGGGGTCGACGTCGTCGACGAGAGGAAGGGCTTGGCCCAGCCTCCCCCGCCGCCGCCCGCAGCAGGCGTCGAGGGCGGCGCGCCGTCGTCCTTCTTCTTGCTCCCCGCCGCGCGTGCGGCCGGGCTCGGGCTCGCCGCCGCGCCGCCGCCGCCGCCGGGCATCATCCAGCTCTTGCGGGCGATCCCGGCCGACTGGAGCGCGACGGAGTTGCTGACGCGCTTCTGGGCCTGCTCCGACAGCCCGCGCGCGGCCGAGGACGGGCCGAGCGGCTTGCGGGCCTTGCTCGACGACGGCGCGCCGCCGCCGCCGCCGCCGCCGCCGCCGCCGGGGGTCGAGGTCGACGAGGGCCCCGGGGGAGGGCCCGGGGTGGCGGAGCCGTCCTTGCGCGCCTTCTTCTTCGCGGGCGGCCTGCCGTCGGCGGTCGACGCTTGGGGAGGGGATGACGGCGGTCGTCCGCCCGCTTCGTCGACGACGCCGTCCATCGCACTTACCCCTGCGTCCGCGGCGGTGGCGGCAGCAGCAGCAGCAGCAGCAGCAGCGGCGGCGGCGGCGCCGAACAGCTCGCCGGGCGCGAGCGGGGGCTCGCCGGCGGCCGCCCTGCGCTCCTGCTCGTCCTCGCGCTCGCGGGCCGCCCGGGCGGCCTCGTCGTCGCGGCGCATGCGCTCGCGGCGGCGGCGGCTCTCGTCCTCGCGCTCGGCGCGCTCGACGGCGGCGAGCTGCTTGCCGGCGTCGTCCGTCACCTGCACGGCCCACAGCGCCGTGTCGGTGCCCGGGTACGACGCAGGCGGGTACGCCGACGCCGACGCCAGCCGGTCCGTCTTGGCCGCGACGACGGCGGCGAGCAGCGTGCGCAGGCGCGACTCGAGCGCGAGCGCGAGGTACGTCGTCGCCGCCGGCGCGACGTACAGGCCGTGCTTCTGGGCCGCTGCCGACAGCACACAGACACACACACACGTCGCGCCCAAAAGAAAGCGATCGCGACCAGCCGCAAAGGGGGAGAGCGACAGGTCAGCCGTTTGGCCTGCATCCATCTCCTGCTGCCTTGCAAGACGAGGGAGGACGGCAGGCGCGCGGACAGGGGGGAGAGAGAGCGAAGGACGCACCCGTCTCGAGCATCCGCCGGCGGAGCCAGTCGGGGTCGGCAAACGTCTGGCGCCGATGGCGGTTGGGGGGGACGGGCGGGGCTGGGGGCTGCTGGCGGGCGGCGGCGGCGGCGGCGGCGGGTGGGGGCGTTGGACCAGCAGTTGGGGTGGGGCGGCGGGGAGCGGCCAGGGCGTCCTCCTCTGCGCGCAGGTCGACGAGGGCGGCGAGGTCGTCGGCCTGGGTCTCGGCCTCGGTCTGGGCCTGGACCTGAGCCTGAGCAGCGACGGGTGTGGCAGGGCGCGACATGAGAGGGGGAGAGAGAGAGAGAGACGCATCCCGCCAACGTCCACTTCATGGCCTGTCGCACACGCGTACGCATCCCGCCAACGTCCACTCGACCCGCTCAGCTGGGTCTCCATCCGGCTCAACTCTCCCCCACCACCGTGTAGACTCTGATCGGCTGACGCGCTCTGCTGGCGGCTGCTGGCCTGCAGCAGCTCCGATCCAGCCCCGTCGAGGAGAGCCGGCCCAGATCTCGCTGAACAAGTCGGACCCAGGGGGAAAGCCAGCCTTGTCGACGGCAGGTAGGCACCAGCTGCAGGGCGCAAGAGAGCGCTCGATCCATCATATGCTGGTGCTGCGTCGTTGTTCGATGCGCGCCGAGCGCGTCGAACCATCAGCTGATCTACTCTGTGCCCTTGTAACTAACTGCGCAAGTGGCCGAGCTTCCCCTTCGAACCCCATCTCCCCTCTTTTCCTCTTCCTACGCCGCCCTCTAGCTCGCTCGCCGTCGATCGCCCCGTCGACATCAAAGTGGACGAGCGTCTGTGGCCTCCTCCGGCCCTTGATGAAGAGGCAAGTCGGTCAGATGAACAAGACGCCCCCGTTTGCCGCCTCTCACGACGCCTCTCTGACCCGCCTCCTCCCATGCAGTCTCCGACCCGGCAGAGGCTCCTTGACTGTCTCCCGAGGGTGTCGGTCTTGCGCTGGAGACTCTGTTGTGGGCTGTTGAACTTGGTAGCCCATCATCGAGCCATTTGGCCATGGTTTAGCATACCTATCAGAAAGGAAAAATAATACACTAATACAAAAATGCCATGGTTGAGCATAACTATTGATTGAAGAGGGATATTTTTTTACTAAGAGAAAGGTGCCATGGTTGAGCATCACTATTGAACAAGAATATTTCATGCCAACACAAAGGTCCTTTTCTGCGAGCATGATTATTGCGCATAAGCATACTCTCAATCCCCAAGACTGGCCATGCTTGTATGCAGGTGCAGGGTTCTTCTTTTAAGAGTTGCCCTCGCGCCGCCTGGCACAATCAGGGTCAAAGTCAAGTCAATTCTTAGAGGAAGGCTATCATGCTTGTAAAGGGGATGCTGGTAGACAGGTGTGACTGACTGTATTACAGCTAACCCCGCCCTTAGGCACCTTCTGCTTCTGCCGCCCCCCCCCCCGACGCGATCACCATCATCGCCTCCCCTCCGCCCCTCTCCTCCTCCCCGCTCGGCCATGGTCTCGCCCCACTACGACTTCCTCATCAAGCTCCTCCTCATCGGCGACTCGGGTCCCGCCCCTTCCTCCCGCCCGTCCGAGCTCCAACACCCCAGGCTGACACCCCCCCCCCCCCACCCCCGCGGCCCGCAGGCGTCGGCAAGTCGTGCCTGCTCCTCCGCTTCTGCGACGACAGCTGGACGCCGAGCTTCATCACCACCATCGGCATTGACTTCAAGGTGCGGCCTGACCCCCCCTCCCCCTCCCCCTCCCTCCTACCGCCCCTTCTTCGCCCTGCCTGCTGCTCGGCCGACGCCGGGCGAGCGGCGGAGGATGGGGGGTTTGTTCAACCCCTCGCCTCTCCTGAGCTCCCCCCTCCTCCCCCCCGGCCCCCTTTCTTCTCCGACGGTTGGTCAGGCGACTGACCCTCGCGTGCGCCCTCCGCCCGCCCACGACGCCAGATCCGCACGATCGAGCTCGACGGCAAGCGCATCAAGCTGCAGATCGTGCGTGCCCCCCTCCCTCCCCCCCCCCCCCTTCAATCCTCACACCGTCAGCCGTCGGCGCGCCCGCCTCGCTCCGTACGGTCGTCGCAGCCCGTCCGCGGCGCCGGGGGGGCGAGCGAGCGGTCGGGGGGCGGCGTGCTCGCCGGGCCGCTGGGCTGGGGGCGTCGCGTCCCCCCCGCACGTTCTGCGCGAGGGAGGCGAGGGGAGGGGCGGGCGCACAGGTGCTTCGAGGGGGCTGCTTCAAGTCGTGTGGGATGCTCGGAGGGGGGGGGGGGGGGTTTGGGGGGAGGGCAGGCTGAATGCGCCAGAGGGTGGGGAGTCGAGCTCGTGTTTTGGAGAGCGGGCTCGTAATCCCCCCTTCCCCCCCTCCTCTCCCTCTCCCCGCTTGTGGGGGGGAGCACCCTGCCGAGCGTTCGTGCACGCCTGGCATCCAGCGCGCACGCTCGCGGATGAGACGATGCGCGCGAGCGAGGGGCGGACCACGCAGCGGGGAGGAGAAGGGGAGGAGCGGGGGGGGGGGGGGGGTGTACGCTGCGCACGATCCGACCCCTTCCTCGGCCGGCGCAAAACCGACCCTTTCCTGTTCCTCCCCTCCTCCGCCCCTCCCCCTCCCCCCGGGGCTGGCTTCACGCCCCTGGCGTCGTCCGCGTTCCGTGGCCGACCCGTACGCCGGCCTTTGACTGACGCGCCCTGCGCTCCTCGCGGCGGACCCGCCGGCAGTGGGACACGGCCGGCCAGGAGCGCTTCCGGACCATCACGACGGCCTACTACCGCGGTGCGATGGGCATCCTGCTCGTGTACGATGTGACGGACCAGAAGTCGTTTGATAGTGCGTCTCCCCACCCCGCCTTCCTTTCTCCCGCGGCTCTCCCTTTCCCGCTCCCGTGGCGCGGTCGGCTTGCGGAGGGGGCTGACCGGCCGCTCCGCCCGCGCGCCGAGACCAGACATCCGCACCTGGCACGCCAACATCGAGCAGCACGCGTCCGAGGGCGTCAACAAGATCCTGATCGGCAACAAGTGCGACGCCGACGCCGGCCGGCAGGTGACGGTCGAGCAGGGGCGCGAGCTCGCCGACGAGCTCGGCCTCCGCTTCCTCGAGACGAGCGCAAAGGCCAACGAGGGCGTCGAGGAGGCCTTCTTCACGCTTGCAAGGTGCGCTTGCCCCCCTCCCTCCTCTTTCGCCGACGCGCAAGCGAGGTATCCGTCCGCGAACCCTCTCGCTGACCCTGCCCCTCCTCGCACGCGCACGCAAACAGGGACATCAAGGTCCGCCTGATAGACACGCAGGAGGCGGCGCCCGCCGCGGCAGGCGGCGCCGCGAAGCCGGGCAACGTCGCCGTCGGGTCCGGCTCGGCGAACGCGCAGGGCGGCGGCGGGTGCTGCTGAGCGTTCCCCCTTTCGGGCCCGGGACGGGGGGAGCCCTCTCTCTTCTGCCGACGTTGGTCAACTCGCCCTCGCCCCCTTCGTCCTTATTGCCCCCCCCCCCCCCCCCCCCCCCCCCCCCCCCCCCCCCCCCTTCCTCTCCCCCCCCCCCCCCCCCCCCCCCCCCCCTGTCACCCAACCACACAAAACACCCACACAGAACCCCACCCCTACTCACCACCCAATACTACAAACCCCCAA
>MVAM01000150.1:0-39927 GCA_014825675.1 Cystofilobasidium ferigula
TTCTCCTCCCCACGTGCCTTTCCTGTGTGCTAGCTCTTGGCTGTCTTGAGTACTCGGTGGGCACTTGTTATCTCTCCCCCCCCCCCCCCCCCCTTGCGCGCTCGCTCCTCTCCCCCCAAGGCTGCCAGGAGGCGTTCCCGCGCCCGCGTGCGGCTGGCTGTTGGCGCGGCGGGCGTTGTCGCGCCTTGCCGGCTCCGGGCCGTTTCCGCTGCTGAAGCCCTCGCTCTCTCCCCTCTCTCTCTCTCTCTTGCTCGCGCGCGCGCGCGTTCTTCTGGGAGCAGGCGCGTCGTCGTCGTCGTTGAGGGAGGGGTCTGCCGCCTGCCCTATCCCGGGGGCTGGACGTCCTTCACGCGTGCCCGCCCCCGAACCCCAGGCTCAGCTTTTGACGTCCTTCTTCGTCTCTGCAGGCAAAAGGGTGGCCCGCCGCGTCGTCGCCGTCGCCGGGGTCCCGCTGTGTGCGTCCGTCTCGCCCACCTGCGTCCTTTCCGACTCACAGCCGTCCTCTCATCTCTCCCCCCCTCTCGCGCAAAGAACTGACGCTTGCCCGCCATCCGACCGACCGCAGAGGATTGGCCTCTCCCTCCAGTACGTGCTACCCTCCACGCGTGCGTGCGCGGGGTCCTTCGGACGCATCTTCCCTCCCCCCCCCCCCCCCTCTTCCCCCTTCCCCGCTGACCCTGAGCGCGCCATGTCCCCCGCGCTGCTTCTCGCTTTTAGCTGACTCGGCGCGCCGAACGGGGCGGCCGTCGAGCGCCGCCGCCTCTGACCTGACTGCGCGCGCCACCTTCCTGTCGGCTCTGTCCACTCTGCCGAGTCTGTTGCCCCCCCCCCCCCCTCGCTCTCTCTACAAGGAGGCACGGCCGAGCGGCCGGCGGAGGGGAACAGCTTCTTCTCTTCGTCCGACCGTGCAACCGGCGGGACCCGGCACCTCCAGCCACGGCGGAGTTCCTCGAGCTGGGGCGTCGTTAGCAAGGCGACTTCTGTGCCGACGGACCGTGAGCCACGGGTGAGCCTGCCTGCTTGTCCTGCTCGACCTTGCGCCCGGGCTGACCCGCCTCACCTTCTGATCGCAGCCGTCCGCACCTCGTGCTACGAGATTCGTCCCGTGCAGGGCGTGTGATTGCTTCTCTCTCAAGCTGACGGACCGTGAGCCATGTGAGCCACGGGTGAGCCTGCCTGCTTGTCCTGCTCGACCTTGCGCTCGGGCTGACCCGCCTCACCTTCTGATCGCAGCCGTCCGCACCTCGTGCTACGGGATTCGTCCCGTGCAGGGCGTGTGATTGCTTCTCTCTCAAGCTGACGGACCGTGAGCCATGTGAGCCACGGGTGAGCCTGCCTGCTTGTCCTGCTCGACCTTGCGCCCGGGCTGACCTCTCTTTCATCCTCTGGTCGTAGCCGTCCGCACCGGCAACGCCTCTCTTTCATCCTCTGGTCGTAGCCGTCCGCACCGGCAACGCATGGCATGAGATCGCTCTCGTGCAAACGTGTGATCGCAGGCTTGTGATCGCTTCTTTGTCTGCCGACGGACCGGCTCCACAGGTGAGCCCGCTCGTCATGCTCGACCCTTGCGCTCGGTCTGACTTCTCTTCTTCACCCTCTGGTCGTAGCCGTCCGCCCCGCGCCCCGTGCTACTAATGCGAGGTGTCGTTTTCGGCTGGGCTAGTGCCAGCCTCCTCAACGGCCTGGTTCAACAGGGTGAGCGGACGCTCCTCATGCTTTCGAGGCTCGCCCTTGCTGACCATCCCCCTTGCGCTCACAGCTGTGCTGCCCTTTCGTCTGCTCAGGCGTGAGGATTCGACGTGCATTGAAGCACGTCGCGGAAAACCAAATCTCCCTCCCTCCCCCCCCCCTCTTCCTCTCGCCTCCCCCCGCGGCCGCGGTCCCACCCTGCGCTCAATCTCATGGTTGTCGCGCATTTTCTGCCTTGCCTCTGAGAACGTTTGTGGATGCGCGCCGAGGGTGGGGAGGGGGGGGGGGGGGGGGTGGGAACTCAGCAGGGCGGGTGCGCAGCAGAAGACGGGAGGCGAGCAACGAGCGATCTTTCCCTATGAGCGCAGCACTGTATCGGCCTGCCCGCTGGGCCAGAGTCTGCTCGTCCCGTACGCTGGCACATCGCAGCCAGGTGTCGCGGAAACTTTCATGGCATGGGTCAAGGCTTGCAGGTCGGTTCGCAGAACTGGCAACGCAAGAGGATAGAGGGCAGCGACATGATAAAGCACAACAAGAGTAAAACCTGGCGAAGCAACAAGAGGCAAGGAAAGCGTCAGCGACCCGCCCCAGCAGCAGCGCGCAACGACAAAGGAGTGGAGGACGGGTGGGGAGGTGCGAGGGATCAGTGGGGGTGTGCCCGAATTTTGTTTTGGTGCGGGCGGTTTCGTTCTGGTTGGAGTGGCCCCAAGCCGAGGTTAAGCCCGGCTTGGGGCCGATCTGAAGACCGTCGTGATTGGACATCACTTGGAGTGGGACGGGGGGCAAGGGTGAAAGGAGTGGGCAGAAGGAAGGACTGACCTGTGAAGGGGCGAAGACAGGGCAGGCTGGAGAGGCAGATGTGACAAGCGAGTACGAAAGCCTTTTCGAGCAAGCGAGGACAAAGAGCAGAGCAGGTCAGTACGAGCGCAAGAGGGCAGGCGGGCGCAGGACGAGGAGGAAAGGCGAGAGGGGAGAAATCAGGAATCGCCCCCGCCCGAGCCCGAAAGCTCGAACGGAGGTCAATGCAGCCTTGTAGTTTGTCGATCATGACGATCTGACGGTAATTACAAACTCATCATGTTGGGAGGGGGGGGGGTGTAGGGGAAGGGGGGGGGGGAGGATGTAATGGGAGACGACTCACGGTCAGCAGGGTCAGTCTGGGCCGGACGGGGTGACAGGAGCGACAGGGCGCGGGGACAGGTCTAGGCAGAGCGACGAAGAAACCAGAGTCAGTACAGCGCCCAAACAGCATGGTGGAGAAAGAACCGCGCGCAAGCAAGGTCGGAAGGAGAGGATCGGGAGGGTGTTCAGCGGGTTGCATTCTCGTCGACGCCCGGCCACCCACACAGGGGAAGGCCGCGCTCGGAAACTCTAGTTTGATGATTGAATAAGCGTGTCATCCTGTTGGCGAGTGGCAGGAGACGCGAGTCTGCTGCCTCGAGGTGAAGGAGGAAGAGAGGAAGGGGGAAAGGGGGGGAGGGAGGCTCGGCGCGCGGACGAAAGAGACGGGCTCACCAGCAGCAACAGCCAAGGGGGGGGGGAAGCACGACGTCGACGCTGAACGGTCGACGACGACGCCGATCCCCCCGCCAGCGTTGTCCCTCGGCGTCTTGCAGGATGGTACGGAATGGAGGTCGACGGCAGGCCGGCGCGTCGGTCAACGTCGGCCAGCGCGCGCAGGCCCATTTTCGCGCTGCGGCGTCGCAGGGCACAGCAACTCCGCCCGCACGCGAGACCGCCGCCAGTCGCACTGGGCACTGATGGACAAGTCGTCATCGACGAGCTATACGGCATCGATACAGGGGCCTCGGCACGAGGCTGTTCATCTACTGACCCGGGGTGAGATATGCAGGAAGGGAGGGGGGGAAAAAGGGGGAGAAGGGGGGGGGGGGTGCGCGACAAGATGCTGCCCTTAGAGGTAAAGACCGAACAGCAGGGCGATGATGGAGATGACGCCCGCGCCGGACGCGCTGCCCTGGACCGAGATGGTGGCACTGCGGCGCAAGCACAAGCAAGGTCAGTGCAAGACGCAAATCGGCGGGTCAGACTAGGCGCGACTCACCCAGAGGTGCCACCGCTGCCACCCGCAGTGCTGTTCACAGCGCCAGAGGTCGCGTTGACGACCGCGCTAGGCTTGACCTGCGTCGTCTCGGTCGTCTGGACGATGCGACCCTCGACCGTGTAGTTGAGGGGTGATTGCTCCGCCACGTACGCAGCGAACACCTCGTCCTGCGCGGCCAGTGCGGCGGGCGCCGTCGAGGAAGCGTACGGGATGATGCCGTCCTGCCAGACGCAGCATCCACGAGTCAGCAAGAGCGCGCAGATTCGAAGTAAGAAGAGACGCACACCGCCGGTCGCGATGAAGTCGAGCGTCGTGATTGTGTACTGCTGCTCCGGGGCGACCGCTGTGCCATTGAAGTTGAGCGTGATCAGGCGCGAGCCAGCCGTTGCGTTGGGATTCCAGGTGTAGTGAATCTCCCTGGAGACCTGGATCGGGTTGACAGACTGAGGGGAGAAGATGGGCGCGTCAGCTGGGGCAGGCCTGTAGGTTGAGACGAACACAGGACGCACCTTGCCCTCAAGGTTGACCTCGGAGCAGACGCCCTCGAAAATGTCCCACCAACGCTGGCCGTCGAAGGTGAGGTCGACGATGTTGTTGCCAAAGGGGAAGGCTGCAGGTGCAAGGTGTCAGCGTTCAGGTGCATGAAACGGGACGGAAGCAGGCGCACTGGTGACGACGTCGCCCTGCGTGATGTTAGGGCCCTCGATGGTCGCGCGGATGCCGCCGGCGTTGTGGATGGCGCCGTCGACCGTCACGCCCGACTGCAATCGGTGCCAGACCATGGCGTCCGTCATGGCGTCGCCGAGCGTACCTGCGTGCCGAAACTCTCAGGCGTCCGTCAGCCCTCGCAGGTCGATAACGGCGAACCGCGAGCGTGAGGGACGCACATTCAGTGTCGTAGCAGGTGCTCTGCTCAAGCACGGTGAGCGTCTCGCCGACCTTCTGCGCCCCGTACGCCTCGAAAGGCACGCGCCACTCTTCGATCTGTGCCTGCAGGTTGGCGTCCTGCTCGGGCGCGTTCTCCTCGGACATGATGATGGGTGCTGTGATGCGATGTTCTATATCAGCTGGAGATTGCCCGCTGGCGAGAGGGAAGAAGAACTTACCGCCAGTGTAGGCGAGGATCTTGCCCGAGTCAGGAGCGAAGGCGACGTCGATGCGGCCGAGGTACTCGCCCCAGCGGTACGCTGTGACGATGAAGACGTCCTCTCCGTCGAGGTTCTTGACGATGGTGGGGTATTCGCCCTGCTTGTAGGCCGGGTCGCCGCCGAGGGCCGTGTGCGAGTGCCCGCCGATGATGAGGTGGATGTTGCGCGAGTTCTCTGCGAGCTTTTTGTCCTCCTCGTAGCCTACAGGACAAAGCCTGCGAGTCAGATCCTTCCCAGAGAACCATGGACAACGGATGAAACGGACCGATGTGAGTGAGCGCGACGACGCGCTTGGTCGTGCCGTTACCCATTGAGCCGTCGAGCAAGCCGTCGACGACGGGCTGCAGGCTCTCGACGATCGGCTCGAACGTCGTGCCGACGTCGGGCTGCGCGATGTCGGGCACGTCGACCGTCGTGACGGCGACGATGGCGAGCTCGTGCTGCGGCATCTCGAGGAAGGGGACGAGCTGCGCGGCAAGTGCGGTGTTGTTGGTCTGCGCGAGGGAGAAGAGCTCAGCCTGGGTCATCAACCAGGAAGATGCGAGGGGCGAACCTTGATATTGGTCGAGATTGTGGGCATGGTCAGGTTGGCCAGGAAGGCAGCGAGCGGCTCGTCGCCCATGTCGAACTCGTGGTTCTACGGAGCGAAGCGATTCGTCAGCTTGTGCAGTCGCTGACCCTACTAGGGGTGGAACGTACACCGAGCGTGAAGGCGTCGTACGGCATCTGGTTGAGCTGCTCTCCAATTTTCTCACCTCCGTAGTAGCGGTAGAACATGGTGCTGCGAGATGAAAAGGACGAGGTCAGGGCGGCCGCGCTTGACTGAGCTGAAGAGGAGGCCACGCACCCTTGCCACTCATCTCCAGCGTTCAGGACAATGGAGTCGTTGACGCTTGCTGTAATTCAGAAAGAGGTTTAGTGAAGGTTTCGCCACTGAAAGGGGCGGAGGGAGGCGCACCCTTGATCTCGTTGATCTTGGTCAGGAGGCGCGAACTGCCGCCAAAGCAGGTGATGTTTTTCGCAACATGGTCGTCCGGGCAGTCGACCCCAGTGCTGCGCGCAGTCAGAAGCACGCCGGTCAGTCTAAAGGGCGCGTCAATGCACCAAAGCACTGGAGGGACAAGACCGCACTGTCGAAAGGCTGAGTGCGGTAAGCAGCGCGCAGGTCAGTTCGACGGACGAAATGCAGCGCGTCAACACCAAGGAAAAACGCTGTACGAACTATCGAGGTGTGCGTGGAGGTCGTTAACTGGATATGAAAGTGGGATGTCAGTTCGTTGAGGGCTAGTGGTCGTCGGAGAGGCGGAGGTGCCATGATCCGGCGAAAGCGCACAGCAACCGCTTTCCCTCCCCACTTGTATTCTCTCAGTGCCTACGCCAACGCCCCGGCTTTCACGCCTATCGGCCGAGCGCGTCCCGCCCTGCCATCTAGGCGACGCGCAAGGTGCAGAGCCTCGTCCTTCCAGCCTGAAGTGCCTTTCCTCCCTTCGCGCGCAGCAACAGCCAGAGGCCGCGACGCGAGACAAGAACCTCGAGCCAAACGCCGGAGCTCTTACAGGGAAAAGACGTACCGTGGACAAAGGTCACGTTGTAGTTGCCGTCCTGCAGGAGCAAAAAGAGGTGTCGCACGTGAGTGGGCTGAGGCAGGCTGAGAGGATTTCGCGCAACGCACATCCATGTACCCGCGCCTGAGAGGTCGGCCAACGGACGAGTAGCCCGATGCAATGAGGTAGTCCGTCTTGCTCTTCTCGGACGCGACGATCGTCGAGGCGGATGCAGCAAGGGCGAGCGCGAGCGCGGATAGGTGGCAGGCGATCATGTCGAAGCCGAAGGAGATGGCCGAAGGAGACCTTTTGAGGATGCAAGGGAAAGAGAAAACCGGACTGTGCGACCAGCCAGAGAGCCAAAAGTTAGCTTCGTAATGCCGCAAAGACATCGTTGCGCCTAGCACGTACAAACGCGAGCTGCGATAAGGAGGTCAGCAGGCGAGGAGGTGAGCGCCGGCGGACTGCGCAAGGGAAGCTACGAGGACGCACTCGTTTTGCCGCGCTGCTCGCTGTAGTAGGCGAGAGGTCGACGTCGGAGGGACAGGACGTGCCTGTTCTCTTTAGCTGCCTTGGTATCAGCGGCGTGCGTCAATCTTCGGCGGAGAACGTGTATCTCCCGCGCAGGTGGCTGGTCAGGCGCGCGCGGGCCTTGGCGAAGAGCTGCATCCATGCGGCCTTCCACTGCTGCTGCGGCCTGCGGGCCGACGCACGCTTGATGGTCAGATTGGCTGGTCAGATTGGCTAGGTGAACCGCGAGCTCTCGAAAGTCGAGCAGAGGGATGCGAGGACGACAAAGGAAGAGGGCAGGGAGAAGGAAGGAAGTAGCTGGAGGGGCGCGCGGACCAGGGATGGGCGTTTGGATCAGGCCATGCTGAGGCGTATCTCGACCGGCCTAACGCGAGAGGAAAAAGGTTCCTTGGGAGGGCAGCTCGGGCGACTTCTCCGAGCTGGGTGGTGGCAAGACAAGAAGACTAGGTACGAGGGATGGAGAGGCAAGAAGGGACAAGCTGTCAACGGGCAGACTTCGCTGCGCGTTCTCGCGAACCGGGCGCTCGTCGGTACTCCTCAAGATGCACGCTGGCTTGCACCCGCCGTCCGTTCTCAAGAGGCCGAAGAGCATGAAGAACAAGACGCAGACCAAGGAGAGAAGATAGGGACATAGCCGTCTCCAGCGACGCGAGAAAAGCGCCACAGTGTGCCGCCTTACTCTGCGAACACCGCGCAAGACGAGCAGTCAGCATCGAGACGAGCCAAATTGGGCGCAACGCACTCACACCTAGAAAGCCACGCAGGGTTGCCGCGCTTCTTGACCTGAGTCTTAGGCGAGTACTGTCGCGATTTGATCTTCCTGTGGTCGACGCACCACGATCTCAGCTGCGTTCTTCGTCAAGGCGAGCGGGAACGGACGAACCTCTCAAGCGGGGTGAGCGACCGGCGGAAGCGACCCCTGCGCTCAACGACCTTGGTCTCAACCGCACCGTCGCGCTTCGTCACGGTGATAGTCACCGGCTCAGGAACGACGTCCTCGCAAGGCCCGTTGCGCGTAGCGTCGTTGCAAAAAAAGCTGTCGCCTCCAGGCTGAACTCCCTCGATAAAAGCGCCAGAGAAGTAGTCAAATGTGCACTGGACGACACCGTTGCCAGCCGTGTACCTGCGCGAAAGGCTGGCAATCAGCCAAGTGCCGAGATGTTCAGATCAAGGGGTGGCTCACCCGCAGACCGTGCGATCGTCTTCAATCTCGGCTTCGAACGAGAAGGGGTGATCGTCGATATCAGGACACGTGAAGTAGCACGTGTTGGCCTGGGAGGGCGCGAAGCGCTTCGCAGGCTCGGTGGGGGTCGGTGGGCCGGCGTGGGCAACAGACGCGACAAGGGCGAGCGACGCGAGGACGGCGGCGAAAAAGCGCATGATCACAACTTGAAGAGCGGCTGAGAAAAGCGTAGGGTGGTGGGTGAGCGGAAGAGGGTTTAGCAGGCAACAGCATCGTGAAAGACGACAGGGACGCGCCTGCTTTGAGACGGCGCGAGCGAGCAAGGCAAGCAAGAGGGTGGCGCAGAGCTGCTGTTGAGGCGCGGCCCGGCTGACCTGCATGACGCGTCGCGGACGCAGTGCCGACATTCGAGACGGCCTGATGCCGAAATCATCACCGCATCACGAGCTCACGAGGGGTACGAAGGGCGGTCGGCCAACAACGCTGGCGAAAGGAGGGAGAGGGCGACGTGCCAGGTCTGGACTGCATGCTGTTGAGCATGCCGGGGCGGGCCAGCGCAAAACGCTACCTGCTAGCACCGCAGGTTGACTCAGTCGGGCACGCTCGTCCTGCCAGCAATCAGCCTGCCCTCAGGGTGAGCGGTGAAGGAGGGGAGTTGGGGTTGGAAGACCGATCGGCAAAGCAGACGCGTCGGGCGTTTCGTTGACGGCGCGCAGCACCCTTGCCGCAAGGATAGCAACAAGACGAGGGTGCACACAAGCTCAAGGAAGGACAAACTCTGAGCAGAGCTCGAGAAGAATTTCAATGAGGGTCATGGTATCAACTATCGGCTAGAGGCAGAAAAGTGTGACCGGGCGGTCATCAGGCGGCAGGTCGAGCAGGAGACGGTCGGCATTCAGTCTGCGCAAGGCGAAGCAGGCCGTCAGTAGAGGAGGAGCGCGGAGAGGGAGACGAGGGACGCACCTCTCGACCATGACAAGCCGCTGCGCTTCTTCTGCTGGCGCGCCTTCTTCGGCGAGTACTGACGCTCCTTGATCTTCCTGTAATGGGCACCCGTACGGTTCAGCGCGCTGCCGTTTCTCAGAAGAGGGAGAGGACGAACCTCTCAAGGGGGGTAAGCGAGCGGCGAAAGTGGCCCCTGCGCTCGACCACCTTGGTCTCGAGCGAGCCGTTGCGCTTCTTCACGGTGATGGTCGTAGGCTCGGCGTCCACGACGTCGCAAGGTCCGTTGCGCGCGGCGTCCGGGCAGGTGAACGCTATGTTTCCTTCGCCTTGGCCCTCAATGAACGCGCCAGAGCCGCTGTCGAAGATGCAGCTGACAAAGTAGCCCATAGGAGCATTGTACCTGAGCAGAAGAGTGGCGTGTGAGCTCGGTGTCAGGTCGAGACGGAAAACGACCACACGTACGTGCAGACAGTGAGGTCGCCGTCGTTCTCGGTCTCGGGCGGGAACGCAAGCGGGTGGGAGTCATCCAGCACGGGGCAGGTGAAGTAGCAGGTGTTGGCCTGCGAAGGCTCGAAGCGCTTGGCAGCAGCCGTCGGGGTGGGGGACGCGGCGTTGACGACCGAGGAGACGAGGGCAAGGGAAGCGAGGACGGCGGCGACGAAGGAGCGCATGGCGAGGGACTAAAGGAAGGGAGGAAGGTGAGCGTGAGGAGGGAAGTGAAAAGGCCCGAGAACGCGCCTGTCCTAGATTGACGGCCGCTCGAGCGAGTAAGCGGTGGCGCTAGGTCCGAGCGTGTTGAATGAGGCGTTTGGGCTGCACGCTCGACCTAGGCCCTGCTTCGCCGCACGACCCGTCCACGGCGCATTTCGGGCTCAGCGCGCCCGCACACAACCTGCACAGGCCCTCAACTCACTTCCAGTTACACGCACAGGCCGGAGAGGCAGCTTGATGAGCAGGCGACGACACAAGGAGCTGAGGGGAGGGAGGGGGACGACGCGTACTGTCCTCTGATCAGGAATGCCCTCTCCGTCCATCCTCGCCGTCATCCGACTCCCAGCGCAATCTTCGAGCCTCACGAAAGACGGATGTCGATTGGCTTTCATCGTGGCACCCGTAGTAGGCAGAGTAAGCGTTCGTCAGGAGAAAGGGAGGATGGGGCAAGTCGAGCAGCTGCTCGCAGGAAATCAGGCGCGGGCCGCGTCAAGCGGCGGGCGGCGCGCAGCACGCCCTCCGTGACTTCTGAGGCTTCTGCACCGAGAAAACCAGACCGAACAGGTCTCGGTTGGCGATTAAGAAGAGGGCATAATATAAAGCAGCTGGTCGAAACAGGCGGATCATCGGAGGCTTGAAGAGTGGTTGAGCAAGGGCAATCCATCAACGGGAGGCGAAGGATGATCAACCTGCGCAACACAAGATAGCCTGTCAGCTGGAAAGCGTTCAGCAAGGGCAAGATTAACGCACGTCTGAGCCAGGAAATGCCGTCGCGCCTCTCTGCACGAGCTTTTTTTTGGCGAGAATTGCCGCTCCTTGATTTTCCTGTGAGGTAGAGCGGGCGAGATCAGCTCAGGGTCTCCATCGGCGAAAGGACGGACGACGCACCTTTCGAGCGGTGTGAGCGAGCGCCGGAACTTGCTGACGGGCGTGGTGACCCTCGTCTCGACCGCGCGACCCTCGATTGTGATGGTAGTCGTCGTGGAATCGCAGTTGCCGTTGCGAGTGACGGGAGGGCAGGCAAAGTCCACCGCGTTTGTGTCGTACCCGCTGTAAAACCCGCCGTCAGCCCAATAGATGCAATTGATGCCCCGGGTGGCAGAGTCATCCTTGTACCTGCAGCAGCGAAGGGATGGGGTGATCTTCAGTCACAGTCAGGATGAGGGCATTGATTGAGGACTCACGCGCAACGAGTCAGGGCTCCGCTGGAAAGATCGTACGCGCCCGTGTATGTGAACCCGTCCATCGGCGTGCACGTCAACCAGCAGGGATTCGCGGCCGAAGACGGGGCAAACCGCTTGGCCTGTGCCGGCTCCGTGGGTGAGGGTGCGCCTGCAGAGGCGGTGGACGCAACGAGAGCGACGAGAGCGAAGGCGGCGAAGGGGTGCATGGGGCGAGCTCGAGGGGGTGACGGTTGAGAGAAAACACGCAGGAAGACGCCCAGTCTTGAGAAAGCAGTATGATTGACGAGCCTGCTCGACCAGAGAGGCGTGAGCTGCGTGCAAGGACTCGAGGCGAAGTGAGACGGTGGCGTTTGGCTAAGCCGCGCGAGCCCGCCTTCCGTCGGCAGAACTTGTCATGTTCTGCACCTCTTGCCTTCCCGTCGCCTCTGGATCGTCGCGAAGCTTCATCGTGCGCATCCTTGGACTGAGTTGAACCAGGTCTTGAAGGCCAGCCTTGCGGTCAGCGCAGGTCCTGTCGGCGATGGATGGAGGAGGCCAGTTCGTCAGCGGGCTGCAGCAGCGGTCAGCAAAAAGTGAAAGCACAGCGGAGGTGGGCCACCAACAGCGGAATCTATGGGAAAGATGAGCAGGTTACGACTTTGCCAGGTCAGCGGTCAGCTTCTGAGCGTCGCGGTCGGGAAAGTAGGGTTGCGAAGGGAGTTGGTGCGGATCTTATCAATCGCGTCGCGACGCGCGTCTGGCACGAGTGCCCTTCAGCGGGCGGTGCATTTTCGTTAGTGTGCATAAGTGGTGCAAGTAAGCTGCAACGAGCGATGTCAGTCGTGAGGGTCGTGATATATGTGCGTCTCCGTCTAGGCGCGCGCGGTGCGTGCTCCGCCCTCCGCCCTCCCTCCCCTCCCCATCCCCTGGTCGCGCCGTGCACCCGTCTACAGCGTACACGGTGCGCTTATCCCCACGTATCGGCTTCACTGGCCCCTGGACGCCTGCCACTCGGCGTAGCTCGCCTGCGCTTTCTCGCTCCGGTACTTGCGCACCTTCAGGCTTCCCCTGCCCTGCGCGCGCAGCTCGTCCGCACCAAGCGCCTCGTCGCCCTCACGCCAGACGTCGGCGAGCGCGCCTCGGAAGCCCGCCTTGTGCAGCGCTGACTCAAGAGTCTCCTCCTTTGTCCAGCCTTGCTCGGAAGCGATCTGAGGGAGGTAGGTCGCAGTGAGGGAGCGCTGCGCGGCAGAAGCCCAGCGTCAGTTATTGAGCAACGCGCAAAGGACGCTGAAGAGAAGCGCGTGGATAAATTGGGGGCCGCACAGACGATCCGGCCGGCCTGAAGGAGAGGTAGACGCCGTGCGTGCCGATCTCCCAGTCAAGCGGGTGTGCGCAGTCCTCGAACGGCGTCAAGATGGACACTCTACGCAAATATGAGCGGCAGGTCAGCAATGAATCACCGACTGCTACAGCGAGGTACGCTCGCGCTCTGCTATGGGAGAGGCGGCAACACCGGACGAAAGGCGGGAAAGGACGAACCCGCAACCGAGGGTGGGCAGCTCGGAAGCCTTGATGGGCCGGAAGCGTGAGTCCTCGATGGCTCTGCGGTGATGAAGACGCGACACCAAGCGGCAATCCATCCCAGACTAGTCAACCTTGGTCCATCGTGGACCTTCAGCGCAAGAGATGGATGGGACATACGCGACGACGGCGTACTCCTCCAGCTGCGCCCCAAGCGGCCTGGGCGAGAAGTTGCCGATGCAGCCGCGCAGGCGGTCCTCCCTGCCTTCCCGGAGCGTGTTCCATGTCACGAAGACAGCATAGGGTTCGTCGGCGGTGGCGAACTGGGGGTCGAGCGGGCTCTCCCCCCGAAGGTGGGCGGCGAGGACGTCGAAGCAGTAGAGCGCGTGCTCGGTCGTCGCGATGGACGGCGTGAGGGACATCTTCGGAAGCGAGAGATGCGTAGAAAGCGGCCCTTGACGTCGAGAGGGCTCTGGAGAAGACGTCTGGAAGGGAGCTGTAGGTGCAGGAGATGGTCGACAGGGAGCAGCAGCGGCTGAGTCTCCGTCCGCGAGTCCTTCGCGTCCGTCCGGCTGACAGCAACGCCGACCTTTCCCCTTGCAAGCCCTCTCCTCTGTCAGTTCCCGGGCCCTACCTGGACTACGCGCCAGCGTCTCCTCGCACAGCTCAAGTCACGGTGGATGGCCGACGCAGATCCTCCCTCGACACCAGGCGGCGGGCTCGACTTCCTCGCGCTCGCGGTCGCCGGTCGCCAGGCGTCTGACCAACCCACGGCCGGCAGCAGCAGCAGCGCCCGCACCTTGACAGGTCTCCAGGCTGCACCCGCGTCCGCACCAGCTGGAGGTACGGACGGCGTGGAGGCCGCGTCTGTGCTCGGAACGATGGCAAGGCAGGCCTCCTCACTCGGGCCACCAACCGCTGCCGCCTCCTCCGCCAGCAGCAGTGCGCCGCCGCCGCCGCCGCCGCCGCCTCCTCTGTTCGCCAATCCCTCCGTCGAGCCCCCCGTCGCTTCAGTTGGCTTCAGTTCCCAATCTGACGACGCTGAGGGCTTCGTGAAGGGCGAGGACGCCCCAATCCCAGCTGAGCTGCTCGAGTGGGACGACACGATCAGCGCGGCCACGCGCGTCAAGCTCGGCAGGCGCGCGCGCCCGTCAGGTCCGCCGTCCTCGCCTTCGACGGCTACGGCAACCGCGCCTGTCAAGACCGAGGCTGCGCCCGTATCCAAAGCACCCAAGAAGGCGAAGTCGGCGTCGGGCGCGGTTGCGAAGACGGCGTCAGCGACAGTCGGCGCGTTGACGTCCAAGGGCAAGGGCAAGGCTGCACCTGCCTCCGCGGCCGGCGAAGCCGCGGAGGGGTCGATGGAAGTGGCTGCGGCGCCGGTAGTGAGCCAGAAGGGCAAGTTCAAGGGCCTCGGGCACGCTTGGCGCAAGGGTCTGAATGTCTCGGTGAGCTCCGTGGTGCGCATGATCTCGAAGGGCGCCTCCAGCTGACTGCGCGACCGCTCTACACTCAACAGGGCGAGCAATTGAAGCGAATGACGCGCGAGGAGATCGAGCAAGCACTGCCGAACTGGAACGCGCCGCAGCCTGTCGCGTCGACCAGCGCTGCGGTTGCTAAGAAGGCGCCTTCCAAAGTGCGTCGCGTCTGCAGCTGCCTGCGCGTCGGTCCTCCGCTGACCTCGCTATCACTATCTCTTTGCGGGTATAGAAACCTGCATCAACAATCGCGAAGAAGCCTAGCTCGAAGGCAGGCTTGTCCTCGACCGTCCCAGCCAAGCGCAAGGCGACGACGAGCGCGAAGGACAAGAAGGGCTCGAAGAGCAAGGTTGGTCCGCTCTTTAGGCATGGCGTACTCACTGCTGACGTTTGATGTTTCCTCCGTCTACGCAGAAGACGGCTCCCATTGGTGTCTCGTCTGCCGCGCGCAACGGCCACTCGCCCTCCCCAGGGCCGTCCAACAACCGCTCGCGCTCGGGCACGGCCGACCGGCACGGCTCGTTTTCGGTCGAGCCCTCCGTCCCGCCTGCCGAGCAGCAAGACGAGGACGACGAGAGCGATGAGGACGACTCGCTCTACTGCGTGTGCCAGGAGCGGTATGATCCGGAGCGACCGATGCTCGCCTGCGACGTGTGAGTACGTGTTGGCCGTCTTGCTCTAGCGCGCAGAAAGCTGATGTCCGGCGGTGCGTCTTGCAGGCAAGCCGAGGGCTGCAGCTCCTGGTACCACCCAAGCTGCATCGGCATCCCGGACGATCAGATCGACCTTGTGGGCCAGTTCATCTGCCCGCGCTGCGCCGACCGTACGTATCTTGGTTCCTTTCGCGACCGATATTCCTTTCGCTGACGCTCCTCTTCCCCGTCTCCTCAGACACGACCGAGCAAACGACGTGGAAGACGAAGTGCCTGACAGACGGTTGCTTCAAGTCGGCGGTCCCGGGGTTGACAAAGTGCGCCCTCCGCTCTTCCACTCTGCAGGACTCTCGGCTGACTTCCTTCCTCTGCAGGTACTGCTCGGCGACTTGTGGCCAGCGTCACCTCGTTCACCAGCTCGAGACGGCCAAGCTTCAGCACCGGTACTTTGAGGTCTACACGGCGGATGCCCAGCCACCGCCAGGCGTCTGTCTCCCGAGCGCCAAGTTCCCTCGCTCGCCCGCTTCATCGGGCTCCCTTTCGTCCGAAGAGCCTCAGACCAAGCTGCGCACCAAGGCGGACGACCTCGAGTCGTCGATCGCGCAGGTCGAGCGCCGGCTCGCGCTTCTCGCCAAGCGTCTTTCGCTGCTTTCGCTCGCTACTCGCCGCGCGGAGCTCATCCAGCTCGATGCGGACGGCCAGCCCATGCTGGTCAACCCTGTTACGGGCAGCACCGACGCCCCACCGCCGTCTTCTGCCGCCGCCGCCGCGCCAGAACAGCCGCCGCCGGTGGCCGAGTACAACCCGAAACGCAAGAAGTCAAAGTACGACAGCGGCCCCGCCGCGAATCGCGTGTGCGGGTTCGACAGCCGGCTCGTACTCGGCGAGGTTGAGTGGGCGGCTTGGGTCGCGAGCGACGAGGGTCGGGCGACGGTCGGCGCGCTGGAGGACGAGGTGGAAGGAGACAGGGATGTCACGGAGTACATGCAGGCGGAGGGCGACTTCTGGTGCGCAATGTCGAAGAAGCGCTGCGACGCTCACTCCGCGTGCGTCCACTGCCTTCGGCTTCGGCTCCCAAGGGTGGAAGCTGACTAGCCATCTTCCTGCAGATGGCCCAAAATCCGCTCGGACGACTTCACGCTCGAGCGCAAGGCCCGGCAGGCGCAAGCTGCTGCGCTACGCGATACGCTGGCGGCGACGCTAGCCGAGCTCGAACAGCTCGAGCAGCGGACGCGCAAGAAGGAGCGGCAGCTGAAGGACGAGGAGCAGGGAGAGAAAGCGGACGAGATGCTGGCAGAGGAGGGGACGCTCGGGAGGGCGGAGCCGGCGGACCAGCCCATGCTTGACAAAGCGCCGCCGGTGGAGGCCGAGACGCTCGAGCAGACGAACGCCTCAGTGGTTGAGGAACAGTCGCCCTCGCTTCCGGCTCAGCCTAAGCGAGAGCCCACACCGCCACCTGACGCCCCTATACCGTCCCTCGAGGAGCCGACCGACGTGACCATGGCCGACCCGCCTGCGGAGGAAGCCAAGCCGTCGGAGCCTTTGACGGACGCCCTCAAGACCGCCGTAGTTGACGCGCCGATGTCTGAGGCGGCGACGCAGCTGGAAGAGACGCTGGCTTGAGCGGAGGACGACAGCCGCATGCCCATCTTTATCATCATGCCGTGCCCCATTACCTCGTTGCCGTGCTCTCCGCAAGCTAGCTGTGACAAGAAAGCTGGACGTGTGCATAGCAGATCGCCCTGAAGCTTAGCCCGGCCTCACCCTCGCTTCACATCGCATCCTCGTGCAGCAGCATGACCTGCATCATCCGGCGCGCCTTCTCCGACGACCCCTGGCTGCTCTTGTCGCCCGACGGCAAGATGGCGTCGCGCCGGACGAGGATCGCCGTCGATGACGACGTCGTGTCATCTGTCGACTTGCGCTGGATCAGCGGCGGGCGTAGGGGCGGCGGCGGCGGCGGCGCAGGGGGGAGAGGAAGAAGGGAGGGCGGCGAGGTCGCCACACGCGGCGGCAGGCGGCGCAACGCTAGCGCTCCGAATGAGGGCAGCGGGATGGCAGTCGGGTCCTCCACGAGCCTGCACCGGCGCCACAGCGCTGTCAGCTCGTCCGCCACCCGCGTCTCCCATCCAGCCGACGTCGCGTCCCGCAGCGGATCGAGTGTCGGCAGCCGGAGGACGAGGTCTTCGATGTTCTCCGAGACGTGCTGCTCGAGCAGTGTGCGCTCGGTCGGCGACTCGCTTCCACCGGCGACGTCGTCGTCGGCCTCTGCAGGCGGGGTGGAGGCAAGGAGGCGGAGGTTCGCAATGAGCTCGAGCAGTGTCTTCTCGATGGCCTCGGACGACGCGATGGCGAGCTCGATCTCCGTCGGCTGTGGTCGTTGGGCTGCAGAAGCGGGGGAGGGAGAAGGTGTCGAGGACGCTGAGCCGGCCTGCGGACCTGCTCTGGTGGCCGGCACGGGCTGGCGTAACCTCCTCGCAGCGGGTGAGAGACCAGAAGACGAAGGCGAGAGCAAGGCCTGGACGTCGGACGGGCGTGCTGGTCGGCTTCCGTACTGGGCTTCCGAGAAGAGGCCCTGGTCGAAGGCAGCATCGACGTCCAGCTCGATGTCCTCGTAGCGCTGGACAGTGCGGAACGATTTGTGACGGACGAACGGCGTCTCGCCGATTGGGAGGTATGAGGGCCGCGGAGCTCTGCGACGGGTTGGAAAGGGCGGAGGGGATGCGAGGACGGCGATGATGTCCTGCTGCGGGTGCGGCGACGGCGGAGGGGAGTTGTCGACGCGCGATCGTGGGCTGGGCGTGACAGCAGGCGGTGTCGGGAGGACGTGGGAAGGAAGGTACAACTCGCTGTTCCCCTCCGGCTTGAGGACGACGCCGAGGCCGGACTCAGGCAAGGTGTCCGACGTCGCGCGGTCGAGGTTCGTTGGATGCGGTGGGGGGCCGAGCCCGGCGCCTCCTGCAAGTGAGCAAGGTGGTGAAGAAGAGCCAAGATGGTTCCTCGGAGATGCGGGTGGCATGGTTTCTCAGACCGTTGAGGCTTGCACTGGCGCAGCTGGTCAGTATCGCTGCTCGGGACTAAGGAAGGGACAGGATGCGCACCGCAGTGAGGTGAAGACTCAGTCCGGGTCCGCTGCTGCTGGGAGGAGACACTGAGCTGCCGTGCGGCCAGACGAAGCTGTAGACAGGGCAAAGCAGTCAGTGCAGGCTACAGCCGAGCGCAAGATGGGGTAAACTGACCTGCGCTGTCCGAGCGAGAGGGAGGCGAGGAGGATGGGGACGGAAGACATCCCCCGCCGCCTCTTTCCTCCCTTTCTATGAGCCTCGTCGATACCCGTGTCGCCGGCTGCAAATGCCGAGTTCAATGAGCGGCCGATGCGATCAGGATGCCTGTGATTGGGCGTCAGCGTTGTGCTGCCCGATTTCATTGGCGGCGTCTGCGGCGACTGCCGGGGAGAGGACGATCAGCTGTGCCTGTCGTGCAAGCATCGCGGCAAACACTCCGAGCCAGGCCATCTGGGTCGCTCGTCCGCTGAAGCCTGTTGGGAAGTCAGCGAGGTCGTTGGCTAGCTGCCTTGCCTGCCTGCGTGGCTGACGTTGCATCCGAGCTCGTCGTCGTCGGCGGTGAGCGTCAGGGCGGCTGCGCGGACGTGAAGCGTTGCTGAGAGCAACATCGACGCACGCACGGAGCAGACGACGAGCTCGACAAGGCCCTGGCAAGGCGCCCGACGAGCAACCAGCACACCGTACAGAGGACTTACAGGCTACCCAGCAGCGCGTCGGGGAGCGTCCTCCCCAAAGCAGCAAGGCGGACGCGTCCTTTCTTCCCATTCCTCGACCGACGGTTCGACCGCAGCTGCCTCCCCGATGGCCTCCTCGTATCCTCCAACCTCGCCACCGAGGTCGCAGACCCAATCCCTTCGCTCGAGCTTCGACGAGGAGGACGAGCTCACGCTCGAGGAAGGCCCTCGGACAGCCCGGCCACCGTCGTACACACAGCGCTACGTGCCTCCTGCCCTTCTCGCCGCCTCGCGTCGCTTTCCCTTCCCGACGCAGCTCGTGTCGTCGAGGCCGTTCCTCTACTCAATTGGCGGACTCGTCCTTCTCGCCCTCCTGTTCCTCCTCTTCCCATTCTCGTCGTCGAGGGGAGGTGGGGCGTTCGAAGGTGACGCGCCGCAGACGGACTGGACGACGGCTCACGCGCTCCTGTACGCGCCCAAGCCCTCGGAGGGCGTCTGCGCCTTCCTCGACCCGACGCTCGGCTTCTCCAAGTCGGAACAGAAGCTGGTCGAGAAGCTGCAGCGCTCATTGACGGGTGCGATGGATGGGAGCTCGCGCTGGGTCGGCGGGCGTAAGATGGACTTGCCGAACGCGGTGCAGCCCGACTGGCCGCTGACGGCCGCGCTCAAGCCGACGGACGACCGGTTCGGCCTCGTCAACGCGCGGGAAGGTGCGACGCACCCGCTGTATGGGCTCATTGTCCGCGGCGAGCAGAAGTTCAGACGCATGGTCGGAGGACGAAGCACAACGCTCAAGCAAGCCGTCAAGGAGTACCGATGGAGGTACGGTCGCGCACCGCCGAAAGGGTTCGACGTGTGGTGGACCTACGTACGTAGCTGCTCATCCATCTTCCGGAGAGGAGGCTGACCTTGCGCTTGACATCTGTCGGCAGGCGAGCGAGAACAATGTCCTCCTGCCGGACGAGTACGACTCGATCTACGACTCGCTCGCGCCCTTCATGGGCTTCACTAACGCGGAATTCAAGCGCCGGCTCGAGACGGCTAAGACAGTGCACGGCACGGTCTACATCGAGGTCAAGGGTGGCAAGGCCGACGTTATTTACACGGCGGGGCAGTCGGAGGTCCGTGCGCGACTCGGCTACTGCGCGCGCTCTCAAAGCTGATCGTCAACCTATGACTCGCAGAACGATTATTGGACGCATCGACGGACAGACGGTCAGCTGTACCTCATCAATCCTATCATCCAGAATCTGCCGGACTTGACGTGCGTATACTTTGTTCCTGTTTACGAGCGGCGGTCCGTCTGACATCGCGCACTACCCGCAGCATCGTGTTCGGCCTCAAGGACGAGCCTCAAATCCTTCTCGACTGGGAGACAAAAGAGGCGCTTCTTGAGGCTAGTCACCAGCAGAAGCGTGAGGATTGCTCGGCACCATTCTGGATGCCGGGCCTCAGCGCTGACCTTTTGCCATTTTGCAGCGCTCGACTCGCTGCCCGAGTCGTTCTCCTCCTCACGCCTCCTCTTCCCCCTCGCTTGTCCTGCCAACTCTCCCCTCCGACACGGCGCACCTCCCTCACCCTCCCCGCACCACCAATTCATCACGCCCTCCTCTCACCGGCTTGCCGAGAACCCGTGCTACCACCCCTCGCACAGCGATGGCCACGGCTTCCTCATCGACGAAAAGGGCACCTGGACGGACCCGACCGTCCGCTTTGGCGGTGAGGGTTTCGTGCCCGTGCTCGCGATGAGCAAGGTGGAGGGCATGGGCGACATGGGCGGCATCCCGTTCGACCAGGTGCGTCGTGCGTCCCATACGCCTTCCGCTTCAGCTGACGCTTTGTTCTGCAGGCGGACTTTGAGAAGGAGCACGTCGACAGCCTCACTTGGGATCAGAAGAAGTCCGAGAAGCTGTACTGGGTGCGTCCCTTCGGATTGATTGCCTTGCCGACCCTGCTGATCGCTCGCTACCAAGCTCAGCGAGGGCACGCTACGGGTCTCGTCAAAGACAAGAACCACGGCCACCGCTGGCGCCAGTCGCACCGCGCCCGCCTGCACCAGACGCTCAACGACAACTCAACCGCGCCGACTCTGCCCGTCCTCGTGTCGAAAGACGACGGCGACGGCAAGACCCGCTTCTTCACGCCCGAGGAGGTCAGGGCATGGGGATACGACGTCAAGCTCAGCGGCGGGCCAGTACAGTGTAATCAGGCGGACGGAACGTGTGCAGAGATGGAGTGCGTCCCCGCTTCGCTCAAATCGCACCGCCCTGACCTATTCATTGACGTACCCCTCATCATATCCGCAGTAAGATCATCGACTTTGCTCCGGAGGACAAGCAAGAGGTCGGCGATGTGCGTCGACTGTCACCCCAGTTTGCCAAGACACTCAGGCTGATCTGCCACATTTGCCCTGTCCCGCAGAACGCCAAGTACCTCTTCGATATCGATGTGAGGACGGGAAGCTGGTTGCCTAGCCGTGCCGCATGACTGACGCCTCTTCTTCTCTACCCACAGGGCAACGCTTGGACAAGCCGCTTTCGCCGGCTGATGGACACTAACTCTCTCGTCCTGAAGAGCACCATCTTCCCCGAGTGGAACACCGATATTCTACCCGAGTGGTTTGCCTACGTACCTATGAAGGTGGGTTTCTCGCCAACATTCGCCCGCGCTCACACCCGCTGAGCGATGCGTTCGTTCCGCAGCTCGACTACACCGACATCCCCTCCGTCTTATCCTTGTGCGTCGGCTGTCATCTCTCAGCACGCTTGCCATCTCGCTGACGCATCTTCTCTGATCTCTTGTTTATTCCGCAGCTTTCGCGGTCCGCCGAGCAAGTCCAACACGGGCAAGGGACTGCGCGACGAGGTCGCCCGCAGGATGGCGCACAACGGGCACTGCTGGGTTCAGCGCACATGGAGGAAGGGTGCGTCCCCCCTTTCATGTCGTCGGCGATAGTCCTCTAGTGCTGACCAGCCTGAATGGGCGAGCAGAGGACCTGATCGCGTACCAGTACCGTTTCCTACTCGAGTACGCGCGTATTGAGAGCGGCGGCGCGTGGGGCGACCTCGACGAGTCGGCCCTTGCGTGATCTCTCCTTCTCTACACCTTAGCTTAGATGCTCCTGCCCTTCGCACCTGCGTTCTCAGAAGGTCATAAGGAGCGAAAGCAGCGAAGAGGACGACATATCCATCTATGTTCTGAGGAGTGTTCATGCGGCTTTCTTGCCACCCGGAACACAGCGGACGTACGGCAGCAGGCCGCCGAAGGTCGGGACGAACTCAAAGCGCTCGCCAGGCGCCTTGATGGTGAGCACGAGCAACGTGGCGGAGGTCACCATCCTGCGAAGCCAAGAAGAGGGGGAGGCGGATGAGCGATGCTGCAGCTTTGAAAGGTGAGACGAGCCGCGGTCAGACGGACCTGTAGCAGCCGAGGCCCGTCAGGATGTGCCAGTAAGCATGCCCCTCGAGTAGCCAGCCTAGCTTCGGCCCGACGACCGCCCGCCCGGCCTGCAGCCAGTTACACAGCTGCTCGTCGACGTTCCAGATTGCAAAGCCTGCGATGAAGCAAAGCGCGCCCGAGCGGTAAAGCTTGGTGACCTTGTCTCGGTCGGCCAGCGGCAACCGGTGCTTGACGAGGTAGGCCGTGCGGAAGACCAATGTTAGCATGATGCAAGCGAAGACGACCTGGTGGTACTCGGGTACGGGGTAGCGAACCTGCCGAAGGCGAGCGGGTGCGCACGTCAGCAAGTCAACTCAGGCACGCTGCGGTGGTGTTTTCAGTGGCAGGGCTCAGAACGTACGTAGGCAAGTGTGCCGATTGCATCAGCCGTTATGATGGCCAGAAGCGATGCGACGGACGAGACCGTGTTCTGGTAGCCCGGCTCGGCGTTGAAGACGGACCACCCGAGGAACGACGAGAAGATGACCATTGGGATCTCGTCCATCAGCTGCCAGTGCCAGTGCAGGGTTGCATGGAAGCAGAAGCCTGCGTGCGCACGTTCAGGATGGGTCGTCAGTCTGCTGAGCTGCGGTTGCGAAGTGAGGGAGGGTAGCTGCGGAACTGACTGCCGACGCCGACGACGACGAGCCCGCTGTACGAGAGCGGCGCTCGGAGCGGGAGGTCCTGTTGGACACACCGCCATATTCCGTAGAGCCCAAGCATGACGAAGGGGATGTTGGAAAGGGTGTTGGCGAACCTAGCAACACGCGCAACCGGAGGCAAGGTCCGCTTTCAACCCGCGCGACACTGGTTGCCCGAAGAGCCGCAGGTTGAGAAGAACGTACTCTGCAATGTGTCGCGTGACGTCGTAATTGCTCTCGCACCAGTCTATCGTCGCCGTGACCGGTCCCCAGCCTGAAGGGCGAGCGGGAAGGGGGCGAATGAGCAGGAGGGGTCGTGTCAGCCCTCTCGAGATGGGCTGAACGCGTCGGGCGGAACAGGAAGACGACGCACGTCCCTCGCCCGGTGGGTATGTGTACGCGTCCATGGCGAGTATCCAGTTGGCGGTTGGAGACGTCTCTAAGATTATGGAGGAGAAGGGTCGTGGTCGGGAAGGAGGAGAGCAGGCCGCGCAAGGCCGCGCTGACGCAGGGCGGAGTCGGAGTAATCCTCCCGTGCGGCCACCACCACCTAGGACCTCATAACAACATGCAAGGGTCATTGAAGGGCCGGGATCGTCAGCCGGAAGCTGAAGAAGGCATCCAGCACAAGTCGCGCTGTCCCTCCGAGATCGGACGGGAAAGTCAGTGCGCCCGAGATCATGAGTCGCGCCCCGCTGCTGCCTTGCTGCTCGTTTCAGCCCACTCAGCAACCTGAGCCCCTACCTCGACCCCGTCAACCTCCTACGACCCCTTAAGCAGCATGGTTCAGTCCCACAAGAAGCTGAAGCCGAGTCCCCTGCCTCCTCCAGGTCCGTCCGGTGAAGCTTGTGATATGAGGCAAACCGGGAGCTCAGACACTGACCAGCCTGCCCTACGCCTCAAACGCGCCCTTGCTCCTTGCTAGACCGACCGCTCATCTGCCTCGGTTTGGAGGGCTCCGCCAACAAGCTTGGCGCGGGTGTCCTCTGCCATCATCCGGACGGATCGACGACCGTCCTTTCCAACGTTCGCCACACCTACATCACGCCGCCAGGCGAGGGCTTCCAGCCGACCGACACCGCGCGACACCACCGCGAGTGGGCCGTCAGCGTCGTGCGAGACGCTATGCTGGGCGCTGGGATTGGATGGGACAAGGTGGACGTCATCGCCTTCACCAAGGGTGCGTCTAGACGCTGAGCGGCCCACGCACCGCTGCTCGAGGGCTGATAGGCTTCCCGGTTTGCCTCGTGCGCAGGCCCTGGCATGGGTGCACCGCTGCAGGTCTTCTCGCTCGTCGCGAGGACACTCTCGCTACTGCACAACATCCCGTTGATCGGAGTCAACCACTGCGTAGCGCGTTCGTGCTCCTCGCTCCCCTACCTGCGCCGCAACAAGCTCGGCTGATAACCTCACTCCCGCGCACCGCAGATATCGAGATCGCGCGCCTGATTACGTCCTCGCCCAACCCGATCGTCCTCTACGTCTCGGGCGGCAATACGCAGGTGATTGCCTACTCGCAGCAGCGGTACCGCATATTCGGCGAGACGCTCGATATCGCGGTCGGCAACTGCCTCGACCGCTTTGCACGCACGGTCGGGCTGTCGAACGACCCTAGTCCCGGCTACAACATCGAGAAGGAGGCGCGCAAGTGAGTCGTCCTCATTACAGGTTGGTCGATGAAGTGCGGCTAACCACTTGTTGCCTCTTAGGGGCAAGCGGCTGCTGCCGCTCCCGTACTCGACAAAGGGCATGGACCTGACGCTCTCGGGCATCCTGACGGCGATCGAAGCCTACACCTTACTCCCGAACTTTAAGACGGACACAGCTGCGACGTCGTGCAACCCGTCGACCAAGCCGCAGATGTCGTCGCTCAAGTCTGTGCTAGCGATGCCCACGTTCGATGGAGAGCGGATCGAGGACGGCGTCATCACGCCAGCGGACTTGTGCTTCAGCCTACAGGAGTGCGTGTTCGGCATGCTCGTAGAGATCACCGAGCGCGCGATGGCGCACGTCGGCGGCAAGAATGGCGAGGTCCTCATCGTCGGCGGCGTCGGGTGCAACCTGCGCTTGCAGGAAATGATGGGCATCATGGCGGCCGAGCGCGGTGGCAAGCTCTATGCGACGGACGAGCGGTGCGTCTCTTCCCAGCCCCATCGTCAACGCCTGCATCTGGCTGACCCGACCTTGTGAACCGCAGCTTCTGCATTGACAACGGCCTCATGATCGCCCAGGCCGGCCTTCTCCAGTACCGCATGGGCCAGCGCACCGCTCTAGAAGACACGACAACGACGCAGCGCTTCCGCACTGACCAGGTCGCGGTCACCTGGCGCAATTGAGCGCACCAAACGGCCCGTCGCCTATGGTTCCGACGCCAGCACGACATCGTGGTCGCTAGTGCGCCCGTGCAACGCACCACCGCGACAGGCGACAACCAGACTGCACGCCAATCCCGCACACGTCGCTTGACGATGCCTTCAGGACCTTTTAAGGCCGGGTGCCAGTCGCGTCTGTGTGCTCCGACCGACGAGGCGCGAATCCCAGCGCTGTCCATGTATACCACCGGGTGGACATCTCGCACCCTACCACCGTCTATCCCATGCTGCGCGTGCCCCTTGTCACGGTGCGAGCTCAAGCCTTGTCTGCGCGAATTGAAAGCGAACGAAAGTGAAGCGTAGCGTCGGAGTTGTCGCCGCGCGGTCGCCCCCGCACTCCTTCGACCCCCTGCCAGCCTGCTTCTGGCTTTCACTTGGAAGGAGAGGCCGATCAGGACAGGGCGTCTCGTAGTGTCCCCCTCCCGTCCTTGTCCTGTCTTCTCCTCCCATCAGGGAGTGCGCGCAGGGATTCGTAGTATGTATGGGCTTCATTTCCCGATCGCGCGCCGCCGTGACGCTGCCCCGTATTGGCCCCGTACGCGCGATCCCATCAGCCCAGCTCGCTAGTGACGATCTGGCATCCTCCTCCTCCTCGCCTGCCCTATCCTGCCCCGATCGTCTCTCTCGTCACCTGCTGGCCGGCGCCTTCACCAACGCACACATGCCCGCGGCCCACTTTGCCGACGTCCTGAGCCGGATCCTGCCCTTCACCGAGGAGGACGACCGGATCCTCGTGCGTCCCGTCTCCGGCCCGCCGCAACCCCTTGCTTCCTCGAGCTCGCTCGGCCTATCCGCTGAGTTGATCAGGACTGGCAGCTGACACTAGATGACCTCTCTGTTTCGCTGCTGTCTTGACTACATCCCGCGTATGTCGGCTTGCTCGCCTTGCTTCGCTGGGTGCTGCTTGGCTTGGCCATCTGCTTGTCTTCGTCGCCCAACCCCGACGTTACCTTCACCCATCGTCGCACAACCCGCGCTCCGAACTTGACCCCGTTGAGAGCAGCTCGAGCCTTACAACTACCTTGGTGCTTCCGATCATGCTCGATCTCCCACGATCTCTCGCTGATACCTGCTCGCTGCCGCTTGTCTCACAACACCCCTCGCTGCGCTTCCTCCCCGACTCGGCGTCCCTACACCTGCCTCTGCACGTCGGACTACAGCTCAGAACTCGGGCAAGAATGTCCGCTCGCAGCTCATCGAGGCATTCAATCTTTGGCTACAAGTCGACTCGGCCGAGCTGGCCGTGATTAACAAGGTCGTCGGCATGCTGCACACGTCGAGCCTGCTGTGCGTTCTGCTGCTTTGTCCCGCAGCGAAATCGGCTCTGATGTTCATTCGCTCTCGCTGTGTCCAGCATGGATGATGTCGAGGATTCTTCCGTCCTTCGTCGAGGCGCACCTGTTGCTCATCTGATCTATGGTACGCCGACCTCCTGTTCATTCACCCTCTTCCGCTGCGCTAACCTGGTCATGCATCATCTGCAGGCGTTCCCCAAACTATCAACACTGCCAACTACGTCTACTTCCTTGCCTACCAAGAGCTGCTCAAACTCCGGCCGACGGCCGACACGAGCCTCGTCATCACGCCTCCGCTGTCGCCCAGTCATTCGCGCACACCGTCTGTCAGCGGCAGCCGTCCCGCACTTCCTACGGCGTCCGAAGCGCCTAAACGCCCTGGGCATGAGAGGTCAATGTCGAGCCGTCTCAGTCAGTCCTGGTGCTCTTCCGTGGTGCGCGTGCGGTCTGTGTGCTGATTTGGCTTGCTGCGCAGGCGCACGGCTAGGGCTCAAGAAGGACGACCGAAAGCGGCACAGCAAAGAGTTCTCGCCCAGCCGCAAGCCAGTGGGCACGGCCATCACGCCCGATGCGGGCAAACCGAGCATGGACGGCACCGCCTCGCCGCCGCTCGCGACATCAGCCGCGCCGAGCTCGCCCGCCAACATCGGCGGCCGCAAGGACGACAACCTCGACCGCATCGTGACGGAGGAGATGCTCGCTCTGCACCGCGGGCAAGGGCTCGAGCTCTTCTGGCGTGACAGCCTGACGTGTCCGAGCGAAGAGGAGTACGTGAAGATGGTGCTGGGCAGTACGTCTTCCGCCGTCACTCCCTTGTCGTGTGAGTGCTGACGCGGGGTCGTCAACTTTGCAGAGACCGGCGGACTGTTCCGCATCGCCATCAAGCTGATGATGGCCAAGTCGGACTGTGACGTGTCAGTGCCACGACTACCCGTGCACGTCCGCGGTTGCTGAACCTCCCCTCTCTTCTTCCAGCGACTTCGTCCCGCTCGTCAACCTCATCTCCATCTTCTTCCAAATACGTGACGACTACATGAACATGCAGTCGACGGAAGTGCGTCGCTCCGTCCCTGGTGGTTCGCAGGTCTGCAGCCGACTGACGGCTAGCCCCCACCGTCCGCAGTACGCCGACAACAAGAACTTTGCCGAAGACCTGACCGAGGGCAAGTTCTCTTTCCCCATCATCCACGCCATCCGCGAGAACCCGTCATCACGGATCGTCATCAGTGCGTTCACTCCATCCCTTCTGCTCGAAGGTTGTCCCTCCCACTGACCCGCCTGCTCGACCCTCCTTGCCTCCAGACACGCTGCAGAAGAAGCCCAAAGACCCTGTCATGCTGCACCACTGCGTCGACTTCATGCGCAAAGAGACCAAGTCGTTCGCCTACACCAAGGACGTGCTCGACACGCTCGGTGGGGCGGTACGGGCCGAGCTTGCCCGCGTCGGCGCGCTCGTAGGCGGCAGTCAAGGGGAGAACGTCATGCTCAGCAAGATCCTAGAGAAGCTCGAGGACATCCCGATGTGAGAAGGGGGCAGCACAGCTTGGTAGTCCTTGCATCGTTCCCTTGCGCGCCGGCGGTCGCATCCATTGCACTTGCCCCTTTCCCACCTCCGATCTTGGCCGCCACCTCCCTCTTGGTCCCCCCACTCTCCCCTTCACGCCTAATACGCACATATTACGAATCACCTTGCATCGTCACAAGATCGTCTGGCTTGCGAGTCTACTTTGTCGAGCGAGTGTCGAGAGCAACGAGTCGCTTGGTTCAATCGCCCCCACTGGCCGCGTGTCACAGGAGAGCAAAGGGGCAGGTCGTTCATCGTGACAATTTCAGACTGAGGAAAACGGTGGCGACGGGTGAGGGCGAAGGGGATGCTACAGTGAGGAAGGGCGGGGACGCGGGGCAGTATGGCGCTCATGCGCTCTCGAGCTCGGCGAGGAAGGCGGCGGCCTCGGCGTTGACGCTGGCAGAGGCGAGGATCTAGGAGAGGACAGAGAGCATGTCGCGCGTTTCATCAGTCGGTGGCCTTGCCAGCACAACATGAGTCTGGGTCGAGAGGGACGAACAGCCTTCAGCTTGGCGACATACTCCTCCTGAGCGGCCTCCTTAGTCTTGCCCTTGATCGAGTCCCAGGCGGTCCACTTGGCCTTGCCGACGAAGTCGACTGGGGGGGCAGAGAGGGGGTTCGTACGCGTGTCGTCAGCTGGAACCCTTCCAGCACTGGCAGGGCAGAGGCAGGCGGGGCGTACACATGCCGGGCTTGGCGGTGTTGCAGTCGCCAACGGTAGCTGGAAGGGCGGGAGAAAGGAAGAGGTCAGCTCGAGAGCGCCGGAGGGAAGGCGGATGGGCGGGTGAAGGGCGCGGGAGAACGAGGGCTCTCGCGGGAAGGGACACACCCTGCTTGAAGCGGGCGTAGAACTACAGAAAGCACAAGAGAGCAGACGTGTCAGTTCTGAGCTCCTGAGGTGACAAGGGAAGCTTGTGGGGCAAGCGCAGGGTTACGAGGGCGAAGGAAGGGGAGGCTCGGGGAGGGACGCACGTAGAGCTTGTCGTCGTCAGACGGCTTGAACTCGCCGGTCGGGGGCAGCTTGCCGACGATCTCGACCGCCTTGTTGAACTGGGCCTCTGACATTGCTGGGCGAAGAGTGTTTGAGTAGGGGAGGGGAAAGGGGAGGAGGGGGAGGGCGGGTGATGGTGAAGGGGGCTCGGGAGACAGGTCGAGCGTCGGACCTTTGAGAGCACCCCAGCGACACGAAGGTACTGCTGTCAAGTCCACTTGGGCGTTCAACGAGAGCTCGCAGGCTCTGACAGAGTGGTGGCAAGATGCAGGGGCATGATAGATATGGATCTTTAGTCGTGAAGGGCGTCTAGTGTAGGGTTGGATGCGCTCCTCCTGAGCGCTGTCGGTGCATCTACGCCTCGATAGAGTCGGCGCTAGGACGACCCGCCGCCGCCGCCGATGAATGCCTTGAGGCCCCTGCGCTTTGGGAGCGACTTGAACCAGTTTTTCGCGCTGCCGCCAGGCAACGACAGGCTCGCCGTCGTTGCGGTAGGCGTTGTCTCGTCGTCTGCGCCGCCGCGATCGAAGCTGGCTGACGGGACGTACGCCGCGTCGTCGATGACGAGGGCCGACAGCCGGTCGGGCTTGCGCTTGATGGTCGTGTTGCTCGCATCGCGCGAGTGCGACGAGATTGTCTGCTCGCTGTCGTCACGCTCGTGGTAGCTGCCGTTGCGGTCGGTTGCGAGCGCGCCAAAGTCATCGACGTCGGCCGTCTGGGGCGAGAGGTTGTGATCGGACGACCGGAGCGTATCCTGCTGCGATGCCGACGGGCGGCGGAGGGGCTGCGAATGCGGGTCCGGGCTAAGATGCGAGCGCGAGGCGTCCGTCGGCGTGCGCTCCAGGCTTCGCGAGCCCTCCATCGCAATCGAGCCCGACCGGAGCGAATCGATGTTGGATACAAGCCGGCGCTCGCGCGGTGCCTTTGCGCGTTCCTCCTCGTCCAGCCAGGTGACGAACTCGACTGGAAGCTCGCGCGTAGATTGATGTTTCCGCGAGGCGTACCGCAGCGGGCGGAGCGAGGCAAAGGATGACCGTGAGGAAGGGCGAGGTGAAGTGAGGGAGAGGGAAGGAAGGTACTGCGTAGCAGAGCCATCGCTGCCAGGCGGAAGTAGCAGGCCGAATGCAGCTCCCTTCGGTGGCGTTGCGGCGAGCAAATCGACATCGCTCGGCAAAGTGAAGGGAAGCATGAAGCGGCTGTCGAGCAGCTCACCCAAGCTCTCGGGCGCGGAGGGCGGATTGTACTGCCCGAGCGGGACGTCCGAGTTGAAGAGGTCGTCGACGGGTGTTGCAGGCTCGGACTGGGCAGGGTTGAGCGTCCGACTTTCCAACGGGAAGTCATTGAAGTCCGCCACCTCACCATCGTCGTACGCTTCGAGGCGCTGGCGCTCCTTTTCCATGACTTCACGCTGCAGTGTCGCACGGCGCTTGTCCCAGTCCTTCTGCAGCTGGAGGAGGTACTGCGTGCACTCGTCCGACATGCGCGTCTCGTTGACCTCAAATCGGTAGTCCTTGACCGCGCGCTGCATCTGAAGCGGATTGAGCGACCGAAGCGACGAGATCATCACGATCAGACTGTCAAAGTCGTCGAGGCTTGAGCACGTCTGGAGCCACTGAAGGAGCTGGTTGAGCGGTTCAAGGTGCTTGGCAATCTTGACCGGTAGGGACGAGTCGCGGATCCAGTCCTCAAGCGCGGTGAGGTTCATTCGGATCTGGACGGCCTTGCTCCGGCAAAGATACTTGCGGCGCGTGGTGATCCGGTTGAAGAGCTCGCAGCCCATCCAGTAGACGCATTGGCCGAACGCCTGGCAGATGACAGCCGGGTTGACCTCGTATAGCTGGAGGATGACGAGCGCCGACGTGAGGAACGTCGTGATCGTCCGCGGCGAGGCGTCTGCCGATGCTGCGGCTAACGACGATTGCGGCTCGTCTAACGGCCGCCGGGCTTGTGACGGCGGCTGCGCGCTAAGGTGCATGCTGGACGTAGACGAAAAGGACCGGCTGACGCCGTCGAGCCCCGAGACCGACAGCGGTCGACTCGCCTCCGCACGGGGACTGCTCCCCACGCTCTGGAAGCTCGTCTGCGAGCGCTTGCGCCCGCCGTCGCCGTTCATCAGCGGCTGGTCGAGCGCAAATTCGGCGCGCGCGGGCGAGCCGGTCGCGGAGGCGAAGATGTCTTTTGCCCTGGGCACGATGCGTTCGGCCGCCTTTTTGGCCGTCGTCCCTCGGCCCGTCAAGTTCTTCAGGAACGACCATTCGCCCTCAAAAGACAGGCCCGCAAACTCCTCCGACATCGGCTCGTGATCGAGCAGGGCCTGGTCAAGGTAGCCGTCGACGCGCCGCTCGATGAAGCGGATGACAAAGACGTGGATGGCGTTGATGAGCTCCTGCGAGAGGGCAAGCGAGCTTCAGTCCTGCACACCTACAAGGTGGTGGGCGGACGAACCTCAATCATGACAAAGAGGTTCAGTTCGGAACAAGCGACCTCCAATCCAGCGTCCTTGCGCAACAGATGCAAGAGAAGTGTCGTATTGTAAATCCAGAAGGCGAGGTAGGCGAGGTCGTCCACGTTGTCCTACACCGCAATGATCATCGTCAACAATACGCGGGGCGGGGACAGCGCGGACACTCACGTAGATGCTCTTCTCCACCTTGTCCACGACGCCAACGATGAGTTCCTCAAGCCACTCGTCGTCGCACCGGTAGAGCGCAAAGCGCGCAAACAGGTAAATGGCGTTGGCCGGTGCGGCACGCCAAGCGACCGGGTGGGCGTTCGGTGCGTAGGCCGTGATGAGGGTGTCGAGCAGCGAAGGGAGGGTTGGTAAGGAGAAGACAAGGAAGGTGTGATATGGTGGTGGCTCCTGAAGCTCGCAAAGGAGCACTGCGTCAGCAGATAGGTCCAGGAAGCAAGGGCAAGGTTGACGCACATGAGGGTCGTACGTCTCGTCCTCGTCCTCCTCTTCGCTCTCGTCCGACTCACCCGATGAGTAGTACGCTTCGCCCGTCTCTTCCCTTACAGAAGATCTCCGACCCTCCCTTGTCCGGCGCTTGAGCTTCTCCTCCTCGCCGTCCACCTCGCCATCCTCGTCCTCCCAGCAGCGCTCCAGCAAGCGCGCAGGCGCGACCTGCGCCATCTCGGCGACCTCGGCCATCCACCGCTCTTTCTCCGCCCGCAAACGCCGCTTGTTTTCAATCCGCCGCTGGAGCTGCGCGCGCGCGACAGACGGCGGGAGCGATGTCGGCTTGCGCCGGAGGCCGGGGACGGCTGGGTGCGCGAAGGTGGAAGCGGATGGGAGGGAGGGGGACCGGGCGAAGGGTACGATCGGGGGAGGGTGCATGGGAGGGGAGGTCATGGCCGCCGTGAGCAGGCTGGCCTGCTCGTGATGCGTCGGCAGGTCCGTGATGATGTCCCTGCGTCGCCGAAATCAAGATGAGTGCGCAGTCGCCAAGACCGCATCGTGAGCAAGGAAGGTGAAACGCACAGCGGCGTCAGACCCTTGTGCGTGACGGCGTGAGGGTCGGCGCCGGACGTCAGAAGAAACGAGATGAGCGACGGCGTCGACAGCAGCGCGGCGTGATGCAGCGGGCTCCAGCCGGCTGCGCACCGACCGGACCAAGCCAACTTGTCAGTCAACACGCCCTTTCTGCATCGATTTGAGCAGACGGAAGTGCACACACCTATATCCCAGCTCTCTACGCCAACTGACCGCGTGAGCACGCGTACGCACTGCTCTCTGTCTTCCCGCCCGGCCGAGCCGAGGATGGCGCTCGTCAAGAGCCCGCACCCCTCGTCGTCCACGGCGTCCAGAGGTAGCAAACGTCTCTGTAGGTACCGAGCACAGGACACATCAGCCGGTGCTCACCAGATATCTAGGGGCACGACAACCCACGATCTCATCCGGCAGCGCAAAGAGCCACCTGAGGAGCACGAGGTCGGCATGCCGCGCGGCGAACAGGAGCGCGTGCCGCAGCAGCGGCGCGAGATCTGCCGGCGGGAGCTCAAGATGCGGCGAGAGCGTCTCTGCGCAGGGGTAGAGCGGCAGCGGCGGCCTGTCGAAGCGGAGCGACAGTCGATGCGAAGTATCAGGTCAGCGGGCATGCTCGTCGAGCTTGGACGGACGACAGGGGTTGAGTGACCCATCCTGCCGCCTTCAGCTAGAGCGATGGCAAGAGCACGCACGCTGTGGCAGAGTAGGCAGTCGGGTCCGATAGCGTCGACTGGAACGACTGCTGCGACGCTGTGGACCCCATCGAGACCGACATCGCGAGGGGGCGGGCTGCGCTCCGGGGGCTGAGGGAGGGCGAGAGGGGAGGGCAGTCGATGGAGGGAGCGCGAGCTCAGAGCAAGCTACGCCGGAACTCGACGGCTACTCGGCACGACGACGACGGAGACGACGGACGCGTGCTTGCGGTGGACCGCAATGCTCTAGGGACAGAAGAGGGGAAGGGGGCAGGATGAGGTTTGCAGCTGCTGCTCTAGATCGTCGGCCTCTCGCTCGGACCCCGCCGCCCCGCAGTACCGACGTCTCTCCCCCTTCACTTCCTCTCACCCAGGTCTCTGGCTTCCAAAACAGCGCTTGTTTTGCGCTTCGGTGGGTCCTCCACGTCTCCGGACTGGAGGTGTTGCAATGAAGCGACAAGATGACCATCAACCCCTTCCCCGCTCCCGACGGTGCAACAAGCCAGGTAAGGAGCGGAACATCATTGCAGAGCACCCCGGGGGATCAAGGGAGCGCCCTCTGAGCGGAGCGCGCGCTCAGTTGGCGGAGACCGACGCGACGGCCTTGGCGCGGAGCTTGGTCGCGGCGACCTTGCGCTCGTGGTAGGCGAGCGCCTTGACCTTGCGCTTCTCCTCGAGCGTGTCGACGACGTCCTTGTAGCCCCATCCGACCTCGTGCGAGATGCGCTTGAGGGTGCAGTACTTGCGACCGGGCTTGAGGCGGAGCACGCGGAGAGCCTGCGGGACAACCATCTTCTTCTTCCTGTCGTAGGGCGGCGGCATGCCCTCGTAGAGCTTCAGGCGCTCGAGGGCGGCCTTGCCACGCGACGACTTGTGGGCGACCATGCCGCGGATCGCCTTGTAGAGGATGCGCGAAGGGGCACGGAAGTGGAAAGGTCCCGACCGGGTGGGGTTGACCAGGTGCCTCTTGTGGAGGTAGTTGTGGTAACGGAGCTGCAGACGAGCACGGCCGACATGACCCCCTCGAGGTCAGCAACCAGCGCAGTGACAACAGCTGAAGACATTGGACGCACCTTGTTGCGGAAGAACGAGCCCGAGACGTTGATCTCCTCACATCGGACAACAGTGACCTGTTCCGTCCCAGTCCCGCACGCCCAGCAGCAACGACCAGCATGACCCCAGCGGCACCGTCCCAGTCCCAGTTGCAAGCAGTAGCGAGCGCAAGAACAGCACCCGTCCGTAGCGCACACGAGCGAAGCACCCAGTCCGTCACCAAACAAAAGCAAGGCTGTCAGCTCCTGCCCCTTGAGCGCGCGCAAGGGAGGGAGGAAGCGGGTCCGACCTTCTGGCCGTTGAGGATCTGCTTGGCCAGGGTCGAGGCGAGACGACCGAGAAGGTGACCCTTGCCGTCGACAATGATGGGGGACGCTGTGGAAGCGGAAGGAGCCGGCGGGAGCATGCTGCAAGGTCAGTCCTCTGGCCTTGAGCTGCTGCAGCAAGCGCCCTGCTTCCTCCGCGTGTGCTCGCGTCGTCCCCTGCCCATGCGCTCCTGCTCCTCCTGCGCCCCCTGCAGCTGCTATGATTGCTGCGTCGCCAGCCTGCGCTTCAGGCGGACTGCTCTGCGCCAGTCCAAAGGTGCAGTCCTCCTGCTGCGAGCGAACGAGCAAACGCTCCCCTGGACCCGGAAGTCGAACGAGCTGCGAAGGAAACGCACAAGAGAAAGTGGCCATCTGGATGGAAACGATGAAGCCAGAGTCAGGACGTGTGGTGCAGGGGACAACACGAACCGGCAGCAGGACGGACCTTGGTTGCTTGACGAGTTCGACGCTGGACAGCGGGGACGCAGGAAGCTCGGCCTGAGCTCGAGCACGAGCCGGCGCCGCGCGCAGGGCAGGGGGGCGCAGCGGCGGCGGCGGCAGCGGCGGCGGGCGAGCGCGCGGGCAGGCGGCGGGCGGACGCGCGCGCGCAGTCGCTGTTCCCCGATCATCGGGGTAAAAGTTCCCTGCTGAACAGGCTTTCAAATAGAAAAAACCCCGCCGAAACGCAGATCTCGATCGAAATATCACGCAAACTGACCCTTCACAACGCCGCCACCTCCCCACCCTCCCTCCATCACCTGCCTCGCCTCCCCAGTGAATCCCTTCTGCAGTGTCGAGAGGCGCTTTGTACATGCGTGACGATGGCTCTAGCGCTCGCTCCAATCAGACTGCTTTCACTTCGCTGGCCAAGCCCTGGCGCTGACACCTGACGAGTCGAACGCTTTCCGTCTGTGAAAGACACCATGCAGACCGCCGTTCGCGCACGCCCCGCTCAGAGCTTGAGGAACGTGCCGTCCTGCGGCTTGTCGGACCCGGACGGGTTTGCGTTCTGGCGCCGGCCCTGGCGGTCGAACTTCTTTGCGTCCTTGCCGATGACGGTGACCTGCAGCGGAGCGCGAAGGTAAAAGCAGCGTCAGCGTCTGGTGTCCTTGTAGAGGCTTCAGCGGCAGGAGGGGATAAAAGAGAAACGCACGCCCTTGCCCTCCTTGACAAGCGTCCGCAGCGCCTCGTCCTTTGCCTGCCTGCTCGACACCTTCTTCCCCTGCGCGCCAAACTTCTGGCCCTCCATGCTCTCGAGCTGGTCCCTGTGCTTGCGCTTCCTCTTGCGCTCCTTGCCGTGCCGCGCGCGCTTTTCCGCCGGCGTCAGCTCGGACGCGGCCGTGAGCGCCGCCGCCGATGGCGGGTTGAACACCTCCTCGGGCGCGAGCAGCGTCGACGCGCGCATCGACGGCGGGAGGGCCGACTCCATCGAGATGGACGCCAGGTTCGAGATGGTCTGGATCTGCGCCTTGGGCTGCAAAGCAGGAAAGGGGAAGGAACACCCGAGGGGCGCGTCAGCAAAGAAAAGACTCTTGAGCACAACGAGGCAGAGGATGACGGGGCGCACCTGCTTCGGGGTGAAGTTCGCGTTGCTGAGCGCGTCGAGCTTGTAGCAGATCTCGTCCCAGGCCTTCTCGATCTCGTCGTGCTCCTTCTGGAGCTTGGCGTCCTTCTCGCCGAGCACGGCCTTGCCAGTCCGCTTGAGCTCCGCGCCCGCCGTGTACTCGTCCTCGTAGATCTGCGCGAGCGAGCGCGTTGACTTCTCGTCCGACAGCTCGAAGACGCGCGACGGGAGGAAAGGCTTCGCGTCGAGCGGCCGGCGGCGCTCAACGTCGTTGTAGTTGTTCTGTCGAACGTAGGGGCGACGTCGTGGTCAGCGACTGTGAAAGTTGCCCTTGCACGAAACAAGCAAACGGGCGGGGAGGGGACGTACCTCAAGGATGCGCTGCTTGATCTTCTCCTCGAGGTTCTTGACCTTCTCGTCCGTCACGATTGGCACCTGCTTGCCGACCGTGTCGAACTCGAGGTCCTCCTCGAGCACGGCGTTGAGCGGCCTCGACCGCGCAGACGCCTCGCCCGCCCGCGCCCACTGCTTCGGCCCGGCGTTCTCGGCTTCGAGCGAGGCGATCTGGGCGTTGAGCGCCGCGAGGCGCTTGGCGTGCGTCGAGAGGGGCGCTGGGGTTGACACCAGGCCGTGCGGGGAGTCAGCCAGGCAAGAGGGGTGGAGGAGGAAAAGGGGCGCTGCGAGAGGAGGGAAACGCACCGGCATCGCCCGCCTCATCTGCGCTCTCGTCGGCGAACAAGTCCGTCTTCCGCTTCGAAGCAGGCACGTCCTCCTCCCCGTCCTCGTCGTCCATGCCCTCGTCTTCCTCATCCTCCTCGTCATCCTCGTCGTCAAAGTCCTCTTCTTCCTCCTCGCCCTCGTCCTCGTCCGCGTCATCGTCGTCGTCGTCCTCCTCCTCCGCCATCATCTCGTCCTCGTCCAGGTCCATCGCGTCCTCGTCCCGCGCCGTGCGCTTGCCGGCGACACCCTTCTTTGCCCTGCGCTTGGCCGCGCCGGACGGCGGCGGGCGGGTCGGGGGCGCAAAGAAGTCTGCATACTTGACCTCTGCAAGGCGTCAAGGGGGAAAGTGGAGGGAGAAGGTGATCAGCGAGACGCTCACAGGGATTTTGCGAATCGACACCGGGTGGTCAAGCGGCGCGGCAAGGGGGGGGGGGGGGGGGGGTACAAAAAGGAAGGGACGGAGGCGGTAGGGTTTGAAGGAGCCGGAACGCACCGTCCGTGCCCATCCCCTCGCCCGCCTCGACCGCCTGCGCGAACAGGTCTCCGCCCGGCCCCGGCCCGCTCATGAGCTTGTCAAAGTCGTCGTCCTCGCCGTCCTCTCCCTCATCCCCCGCGCCGTCCATGCCGTCGTCGTCGTCCGCGGGCTCGTCCTCGTCCGAGGACGCGCCCAGCGCGCCGGACGTGACGTCGAGTGCTTCGAGCTCCTCGGTCTCGCGGTTGAAGGCGTCGATCGAGAAGAAGGAGTCGTCGAGCGTCGGATGGGCACTGGAGGGTCGAGACGAGGCATTGCGTGAGGGTAGATGGGTGCAGGAGGAGGGAGGGGAGGCGCGCAGCGGCGGGAACGGGGAAGGAAGGAAGGCAAGCGCAAGAAGGGTCAGCACGCAGACAGGAGGATAGCTGAGCCAGATGCAACGCACCGTCGCTTGCCGTTCAGCTTGGACCCGGGCGCGTCGAGGTCGGTGATGCGGCGGTGCGTGTCGTCCTCCTCGTCCTCCTCGTCGTCGCTCACCCCCTCGGCCAGGTCGTCCTCGTCGTCCTCCTCGGGGAAGTCCGCGCCGTCGAAGTCGTCCTCGTTCGAAAGCGGGCTCTCGTCATCGTCGTCGTCGTCTTCCTCCTCCGAGTCGCCCTCGTCCGAGCCCGAGAGGTCAGAGTCGGGCATGTCGTCGATCCCGTCGAACGCGCCATCGTCGTCGTCGTCGTCCCCGCTGAACTCCTCATCGGAGTCGAGTGCAATCCCGCGCTCGAGCTTCTCCTCGCGCGTGAGTCCGCCACCCTCGTCGTCGTCCTCGCCCTGGCGGAGGTCGCTGAGGACGCCAAACTGCTCGAGCACGCCGACGAGCTTGGCCGTGCGCAGCTCGAGCTGCTCCCACACCTGCTCGGGCCCGAGGTCGTCCGTGTAGAGCGCGTCGAGCGGCGTTGGAGGGAGCGTGGGGCGCGGCTCGGACGATGACGACGTGCCCTGCGAGTGCAGCTCCTGCAGGAAGGCCTCGAGCGCCGGGAGCTGGGTGGCCTCGGAGTCGAGCGCTGCGGGCCGATGGGGAGCAGCAACGAGAGGAGCGAACGACGAGGTAGCGACCACGCAACAGAGGCGCGCAAGCGTCAGAGAGAGAGAGAGAGACAGCAGCAGCGGTCAGCAACGCGGTCCTTGCGGCGGCGACAGATTATCTCGGCGGGACGCACCGAGCTGGAAGACGTCCTTGAGCGCCTGCTCGGACGCGGCGTGCAGCGACGCCGACCCGGCGGGCAGGGCGAGCGCGTGCGGCTCGGTCGCGAGGACGTCGGCGAGGGCTGCGAGCGACGGCAGCGGTGCGGGCGACGGGGGTGCTGCGTCCGTGTCGGCCATGGCAGCTGTTGCAGGAGAGGGGAGGGGCAGAAGCTGGGGTGGGGATGGCGGGAAGGACTCGAATTCCTGTCGGCGAGGGCGGAGTCTGCGCGCGCGGCTTACGTAAAGAAGCTTCGGCAGCCATCAGTACGACTCCGGGTGCACTTGGACCCTCCGCCGCCCCCGACCATCACCCTCCTCCTCCTCCTCCTCCTCCTCCTCCTCCTCCTCCTCCTCCTCCTCCTCCCCCTCCCCTTCCCTCCTCCTCCTCCTTCCACCCTGAGCACAGAGGGCAGCAGCCATGGTCACCACGGCCGATCTCGCGCCGCACGTGCTGGACCGCATCCGGCCGACGCAGGCCTTCGCCCAGTCCAACCTTGCGCTCGAGCGCGCGCTCAAGCACGGCGACCAGCCGCTCAAGCTCGACGCCGACCGCCAGATCTGCCGCCTCAACCTCACGCCCCAGGGCTGTCCCCTGGGCCCCGAGCTCTGCCCGCTCAGGCACACCGACCCGAGCGAGGCCAACTTCAAGCCGCCCAAGCCGATGCCCAGTCACCCGCGCGAGCGCGAGCGGCTCAACACCGTCTGTAAGCACTGGCTCCGCGGCCTGTGTAAGAAGGTGCGTCCCCCCCTTCGCTCCTGTATGATGCATCTGGTTTTCCGCTCTTGCTGACTGCCGCGCCCCTTGTTTCGGACGTTTCGCCCACCGCAGGGCGACCAGTGCGAGTTCCTGCACGAGTTCAACCTGCGGCGGATGCCAGAATGCCACTGGCTGCTGAAGTACGGCTTCTGCTCGGCGGGCGACGAGTGCCTCTACTACCACCCGCACACCAAGAAGCGCATCTGCGAGGACTACAAGCGCGGTTTCTGCTACTATGGTGCGGGCCTGCTTCTTGCCTTCCGAGGAGGCGACGATGTGCTGACCATGATCCACTCGACGCGCCTTCCATCGCTTCTCCCCTTTTCTCGGTCAACGACGCGCCGCAGGCCCGAAATGCCCTCGCCGACACATCCCCAACACGCTGTGCCCGTTGTATGCGGCCGGCTTCTGCCCCGCCGGCCCGACCTGCCCGCAAGGGCACCCCAAGCCGCGGCCGCCCCTGCCCGACGCTTACCGCCCCGCCTCACCGCCCGCCGAGAACCCGCCCGGCCCCCCGCCACCAGGCTACGGTCGGTGGGCCGAGTGGGACCCGCACGCGCTCGGCGGGCTCGGGCGGTTTGGCGGCGGTGGGCCTGGAGGGCCGGGTGGGGCGGGCGGCAGGGACACGAGCAACGTGCTGTGCTTCAAGTGCGGCCAGAAGGGCCATTTCGCCAACCTGTGCGTTGCTTTTCTATTCTTCCCCTGGCTTGATGATGACCTCTGACCCTCGACCGCGCAACAGGTGCCCGAACCGCAATGTCCCGGGCAATCGCGGAGGGCTCGACCGCACGGGCATGCCCATTGCAAAGTAGCGGCGCCCTGCTTCAAGCATCGCCCTCTTCAGATCCCCCCCCCCCCCCCCCCCCCCCCCCCCCCCCCCCCCCCCCCCCTCACCACCACCCCCCCCCCCCTCCCTCCCCCCCGCCCCCCCCCCCCCCCAACCGCCGAGCGCGTCTCACTCGCCCCCGCTCCACCC
>MVAM01000151.1:4794-39887 GCA_014825675.1 Cystofilobasidium ferigula
GGGGCGGGGGTGAAGTGGTGTGTGTGCGTTCTGAGGGCCCCCCTTTTAACAAAATCTTCCCCCCCCCCCCCCCCCCCCCCCTCTCCCCCTCTCCCCCCCCCCCCCCCCCCCCAAGCGTCTCGTTGCCGTCTGGCTCTGCCACCTTACGCTTGTCTCGCTCTCTCTCTCTCTCTCGGTCGATCGATCGATCGCCTTCTGCCGCCCCTGCGGGCGCACAGCAGCCAACCCGCCCTCAACCCCTTCCCCCGCCCGCCCGCCCTCATGCAACCCGCCGCCGCCTCTCCGCCATGGCCACGCCGGACCGCAGCCGTACTGCTGCTGCTCCCGCTCTTCCTCGCCCAGGTCGCACACGCCTTCACGTTCGAGTTCAACCAGACCAACCCCAGGACGTGCGAGCCCGTCGAGATCCGCTGGTCGGGCGGCGCGCCGCCGTTCAGGCTGATGATCATCGTCCGTCCCCCTTTTTGCCTGTCCTCGGCTAGCCTGTCTGCGTGCGCGCTCGCTGACGCTCGGGGTTCCCCCCGTGAATCTTTGCAGCCGTCGTTCGACTACCCGTTCGCGGTCGACATGGACAACACGACCTGGGACGCCGCGACGTCGTCGGGCACGTACGTCTGGCCTGCCAACTATCCCGTGCCGTCCCCTTTCCTCACTATTGCCATCGGCTGTTCGGGGAAGCTGACGAGCCTGCCCTGTCTTGCTGCTTTCGTGCTGCTGCTTTGCTTCGTTGTTGGGAAAACAGAGCACGATCGGCGGCTTCGTCGCCGTCATGTCGGACGCAGCAGGTCTCGCGACCGGCGGCGTGTCGGCCATCATGTACATGGCCGACGGCGGCGACACGACCGCGTGCGACATCCGGCCGGCGACGAGCGACTTCTACTTCTACCTCGACCCGATGAACGGCGTCGTCGACCAGTGCAGCAAACGTGCGTTCCTCTATTCTCTCCTCTTCTTTGAACCTCCGCGCGGTTGGGTCGTGAGCGCTGGAGCTCGTGGAGCACGCGTTGTCCGCTGGGCCCTTGGCAAGATCCCTGATTTCGATCCTCATGTGCCCAGTCGGCATCTCGTGGTCGTCGAACGCGACCAACCCGGTCGAGATCGTCGGTGCGTCTCTTGCTTTCTGGCGTCCGCATGTGCGCAGTCGGGACTGACGGCGGCTTCCTGGACGTGCGCAGGCGTCATCCCGAACGGGTGCGGCTTCTTTGCTCTCCCTTGCTACACGCCAGGGTTACAATTCGTCTGACATCGTCGCGGGCGGCTTGCTCTCTGCAGGAATGCATTTGTGCTGCCCACCGAGGACGACGACCTGGCGCGCAGTCAGTCACGCCCCTCCCTCGACCTCCTGCACCCGCTGACCCCCCTCTTCGCGTTGTCGACTTCTTTCCTTCGCGAAAACCAGACTGGATGGTCAACATCGCGCCCAACACGGTGTACCTGCTGACGATGCTCGACAGCGGCCGGATCGGCAACGGCGGCTCGTCGCCGTTCTTGTACACGACCAACGGGAACAACACGGCGTGCATGGACGCGGCTGCGTGCGTTCCTTTCACTTGCCCTCCTCCCTTGGGTCGCGAGGTGTAGGGCGACCTCGGGCATGAGAGGCGGGCTATGGAGGGCTGTTCTGAGGGCGTAAAGAGCGCGCAGCGCTGCGCAGTGCACGCAAGGGTGACTGACGCGTCATCCTTTCTCCTTCTGCTCCTCTTTCTCTCTTTTTTTTTGTCTACGCCTCGCTCCCTCGGTAGGCCCTCACGCACGCCGGGCTCGACCTGGGGCACGCCCGACGGCAAGGCCGCGACGACCGCTGCGTGCGTCTCGTTCCCCTCGTCCCTGTCCTTCCCTTGCTGCTGCGCCCGCGCTGACCTCCCTCCTTCCCCTCGCTCGCACGCGCACCGCGCAGGCCTGAGGCGTCCGGCTCGTCGACCTCGTCCGCCTCGCAGGTGCCGACCGGTGCAGGGGAAGGAGGCGGCGGCGGCGTGTCGACGGGCGGCATCGTCGGGTCCGTCATCGGCGGGCTGGCGGCGCTCGCGCTGATCCAGGTCGGGCTCATGTGGTGTCTGTGCCGTGCGTCCCCCCTTCCAAGCCCTTTCCTTCCGATGCGCGGCGCCGGGCTCGTTCGTGCACGGCCGCTGATGACCCGGGCGCTGCTCTCCCTCGTCGCCGCAGGCAACCGCTTCCGCCGGTCGTTCGCAAAGACACCCGGTGCAGACTTGTTCAGCACCAAGGCCGAGGGCCAGGAGGTCGGCGCGCCCGTCACGTCCTCGGGCCGCGGCGGCGGCGGGCGGCGCGGGCTGTTTGGGCTCCGCAGGCACGGCGAGCGCGACGTGAGCCAGTACCAGCCCGAGCCGTACTATCACTCTGCCGCGGCGGGGTCGGGCGAGCTGCTCGCTTCGGCCGGGGGCGGCGCGCGCGCGGGCGGAGGAGGAGGAGCAGGGGGGGAGGGCGAGGAGGGCGAAGGCGACCCGTTCCAGGACGAAGACGGGTACCTCTACCCCGCGCCGCTGTCGGCGGGCGACTGGTCGCGCCGGGGCTCGAACGCGACGTCTGGCTCGGGGGGCGGCGGCGGCGGGTCGCCCTTGTCGCCGGGGATCGGGCTGCGGCCGATGGGCGCGAGCCAGCACGGCGGCAGCAGCAGCAGCACGACGACGACGACGCCGACGAGCCAGACGGCGTTTCTCGACGCGCCTGCCGGTGCGCTCGCCGGCGGGCCCGACTCGCCCGGGTACAGCAGCTCGCCCTTGTTCCCTGCCGGCGGCGGCGGCGGGCCGGACCGGTCGTCCTCGATCCACTCGTCCATCCCCTCGACCGCCGTCCCGCCGTACTCGACTCCGTCCGCCGTCCGGCAGCTGAAGGCCCAGTTTGCGCTGGCGAACCCGGACGATCGCCCGGGCCCGTCGGCGGCGGCGGCGGCGCAGCCCGCGTTCCTGAGGCACCGCGACGCGGGCCCGCTGGAGACGGACGGGCCGCCAAGAGTCAGGGAGGGCGAGACGGTCGAGCTGCCGCCGATGTACGACGATATCGCGGGCGGCGGCGGCGGCGGCGGCCCGCGGCAGTCGACGCAGGAGCCGCAACCGGAGTGGGGGGAGGAGGGGGAGCGCAGGGCAAGGGAGAGATCACACGGGCCGCCGCAGTTGCCGCAGCTGCAGCTCGGAGGGTTACAGGACGGCCTGAACGACCGTGACGAGCGTCGGCGGTCGGGGCTCGGCGACGACGACGACGACAACGGCGACCGTGGTCATCGGCCGGCTTGACCTCTCTTCGCCTGCCTCTCTCACGCTTCTGCCGTCTCTGCTTCACCCCCTCACTTCTTACGCTCCATCTGCCACGGACACTGCTTCTCCTTTTTTGTGTGAACTCTTTTCGCCCCCCCCCCCCCCCCGCCCCCCTCCAGCGGAGGGGACTTTTCTCATTCTCGTCGGCGCGCCGTGCGCCCCTACATAACGTTTCCTCCCTTTGCCCCACCGCTCGCTTATCCGTCGGTATCCCTATCACGCCGCATGGCCCCCCGTTCCATCCTCACGCTGTATTCCTGCCTTTCCCCTTCCCTTCTGTCCCCTTCTCCTTCCCTTCCTCAGCACCCGCAGCTCCGCAAGCTGTCCCTTGTCAATCATCCCGGCCCTTGCCGCTCTGCTCCAGGAGGGGAAGGGCTGTTTATCACATCCCATCGACCCGACCTAAAGCAGCCTTTCAACGCGAGAGGAGGTTTCAGACGACAAACGCCGCAGCCCCGCCCTCCGTAGCGGCCCCCAGCGCCGCTGCGAGCGCCTCGATCCGCAGCTTCCGAAGCGCCCGCGCGTCGTCCTTCTCGCCCGGGAGCACGCGCGCGCCGGCCGCCTGCCCCCCCGCGCGCGAGCGGCGGTGCGCGCCGACGCACCGTTGCAGCTGCGCGTGCAGCGGGCCGAGGTCGGCGGCCGGGGCGGCGCGGAGGGCGTGGGCGAGGGGCGTGCGCAGGCGCGACAGCTCGAGCTCGGCCTCGCGGAAGGCGTTGTCGGGCTCGGCGGCGAAGAGGACGAACGTTGCTGGCTCGTCGGCTGCGCAGTCGCAGTCGCAATCGCGTTGTTGAGAGGGTTCAGCTCGCTGGGCAGGATGCGGACAAGAGGAAGAAGTGGAACGTACCCTGCGCCTGCTCGCCGAGGCCCCCAGCCAGCGCCGTCCAAAGCGCCTCCCTCCACTCCTTCAGCGGCCCGCACGCCTTCCCGCTCTCCCGCATCCACCGCTCAACCGCAACCTCATGCGCAAGCCCTGCCCTCTCCGCGCCGTCGGTGAGCCGGCTGACAAGCGAACACGCCGCGCGCCGCACGTCCGCGTCGTCGTCCATGAGAAGGCGGAGTACGAGCAGCCGATAGGTCACGCTCAGCGCGGGCCCGGAGGGCGCAAAGGCGGAGAGGGTCGGGGCGAAGGCGGTCAGAGAGGCCATGGCGGACAGCCGAGACTCGACGGACTGCGTGAGTGGTCGGTCAGCTACTAGGCCTAGCCGACGTGCGCGGGTGGCGAGGAAAAAAAGGAGACGCTCACCTGAGACTCGTGCGACGCCTTGTCAAGGTGCACTAGCAGCTTCTCGACACGGTCTTGCGACGCGCACTGCGAGAAAAAGGGGCAATCAGTGAGCGATTCCTTTGCGAGGCGATAAAAGGAACGCGCCTGCCCGATGGCCTTCCCAAGGACCGTCAGCAGCGCCTGTCTCAGCGGCTGGTTGCGGCTGTCCTCGTACTCAGCCAGCAGTCGGTCCCACCTCGACGGCGGCACCTTCGTAAAGTCGGTCTGGGAGTAGCGCTGTGCCCAGCCGAGCGCCTCCATCCGCGCGCGCACACCCGTTTCAGTGGCCGTTGCAAGGCCCGCGATCTGCATGCGCGCCTCGAGCGGCGCTGTCGTGAACGCCGGAGCGGCGAGCGCGATCTCGACGACTTCCTCATTCGGCGAGGAGAGCAGGGCCGAAGGGTCGTGCAAGGCGATGATGTATCGTGCCGCTGCGAGGTTGAGGGCGTCCGCCCCGGGAGCGGCCTGCGAGTCAGCCGTCGCTTGCACCTGGCGCTGGCAGAACTCGTCGGTGGGCGCAAAGACGTGCGCGGGCAGCGCCGAGCCTGTCTTCTCGCGCACAGCCTGAACGACCCGGATGAAGAGGGCCTGCGTCGGCCCGCACGGGTTCCGTTCGAGCAGCGGGCCCTGCGCCTGGCAGATATAGTCGACGATGCCCCCGCCGGACGAGTACGACAGGCTGTGAACGCTCGTCTGCAGCAGCGTAAGGATCTGCGAGAGCTTGCCGTGCAGTGCGTTCTGGCTCGACGGTGGAGACAATAGGTCGGCCGTGTAAACGAACGAGCCGATTGCAGTCGTCGGGATGACGGCGGGCGTAGCGGCTGCGGCAGCGAGCCGGATCTGCACATGAGTCCAGCAAAAGAGTCAGTCTGCGCGCATGAAGTTGACCCAGAGCAGCGAAGACGCACGTCGATCTGCTTGCAGCGCGCAAAGCGGTCGATGTGCGACAGGAAAGCGTCCTGCAGGCCGGTGTCGGACGGCGAAGCCTTGAGGCACCGCAGGAACTGCAGGATGACGAACGCCGATCCAGGGGAGCTGTCAAGCTGCGCATCAGGCGACCCGGACTTGATCAGCCAATGCAGAGCTCCTTCTGGGCATATGGGGACGCACCTCCTCTTGCGTGATGGCTTCGAGCGACTGGAGGAAGAGGCCATGTAGCGTAGGATACTTCGAGAACCAGATGTTGAGGAACTCTTGGTCGGCTGAGTCTGAGTTCCTGCCGAAACCCTTCTTGACGAGGGCGCCCATGAGCTGCAGGCCGACGTTTCGTACTCCCCAGCTGCACTCGCGAGGACGTCAACAGCAGTTCAGCGCGAAGACGGTCAAAGGCAAGCGCACCTGGGGGAAGAGAGCGAGTGCATGGCGACCGTCACAGCGCGCTCGTACACGCGAGCAAGGTCCTGCGCGAGCTTTGCGTTGGTGCAGAGCACCTTAAGCGTGTTGATGGCGGCGATACGCGTCGTCTCCTCCTGCCCGTCGTCCGCGAGGTCAAAAAGCGCGGCAAAGGCGCTCGCGCCGAGCTTGGGCTGACCGAGGACGGCGCCGAGGATCGCGTAGGGCAGGCCGGCCGAGCGTCGACCAGACGTCTTGTGGAAACCGGAGACGGTCGTGAGGTGCGTCTGGGCGGCAAGGGTGCATGCGCTGTCAGCTTCACACTCTCTGAAGTTGATAAGCCAGTCATCGCACCTGCAGCCAAGCCGACGGTAGCGCCTTTACGTCCTCCGGCAGGCTGGCTGACTCGTTAATAACAGAGACGACCTCGGTATACTGAGGATAGATTGACAGGAAGGCGCCAGGGTGGCGGATCTCAGAGAGGAAAGCAATGAAGAGCCCGCCAATCTCCTGCGCGAGCTCGACGTCGGCCGAAGGGGACTGAAGAAGGCGGCGGGCAACGATGGCGAGGAGAACGCTGAGTACGGCAACGTCCGTCAATCCCGGGAAATGGTGAAGGGTTAAGATGTCAACAGAACGCACCTGCTTTCGCGCATGGTCCTCCAGGCCCATGAGAGCAGCATCTCCCGCTCGCGCCTGCCCCCCGCCTCGCCCTGCGCAGAGACGATCTTCGCGGCTCTCGCCTCCTCGTGGTCGACGTCGTCCTCGCCGCTCGCGCCCCCCGCCTCGGCACTTGAGAGGATCGGACGCGTGCCCTCCCATGCACGGACGATCACGCGCAGCGCGGTCGTGAAGACAGAGATGTCGCTGGTGTTCGAGGGGAGGAGGGGGAGAATTTGCTGCAGGGCCGAGAAGAGACCGTGCACCGGCTGCGTCGAGGCAGCCTTGATGACGTCCTCGCGCGCGAGGTCGAGCCGGCGGGTAATCTCCGCCAGGACGTGGGCGACGAAAGAGTCTGGCAGGGATATGGGTGTCAGAATCCGCCAGGTCGACTGTCTCCGGAGGGAACGAACCACCAGCAGCTGTGCTTCCTGTCTCCTTCGCCTTCAGGGTGTAGACCAGGCGCAAAAGAAGCGCGCCCGTCGTCGACTCGGACCCACGCGGGTTACTGACGTACTCGAGCGCTTCCTTGTAGAGCGCCTCGATCGACGCAGCGTCGCCCAAACCCGGGATAGAGATGACAGCCTGCTCGAGGCTGCAGTGACGAGAAGTAGGTCAACATGACGACCTCACGATAAAGGACGGGCGCAGACGCACATCGAGAGTGCGCACACGCGGACATCCGCAAACGAGCTCTTGAGGCAGCGCACAACCTTTAGAACTCTGGCCCGCCCACGCTCGTCGTCCGCGAACAGAGCCTCAGGACTCGGCCAGCGGATGTCCGCCTTATCGGCCGTGCTCCTGCGGCTGGAGTCGGACGCGTCCTTGAGCCCAGGGAGGGTGTGGACGTCCGCGGGCAATTGCGGGTAGTCCAGGAAGGCCGACGAGGCGATGAGGACGGAAAGAAGGCGAAGGGAGACGTAGCTCCTCGGATAGGAGCCGCCGATGAGGAGGTTTGCGAAGCAGTGGTCCACAATCCACTGTGCAGATGGAGCAGCTTTAACAGCACGCTTCAAGTCAAGCGCAGCGCGAAGGGACGTACGTTAAGCATGACCTCCGAACGGTGCACGTACAACTTCAGCTCGCTGATGCGCGCGTTCTCGGCGTCATTGCGTCCGTCGGCAGTCTTGCCGCGCAGGGTCAGCAGCTGCCGGTGGGATGAGCAGGTCGAGTTCTTGAGCCGGCGGAGGAAGTGTGACGTCCTCGCGATGATGTTCGAGCGAGCGCTGCGGGGAAGTGACAAGAGGCTGTCAGGGTACGTTGAGACGCGCTACACTGGGAGGAGCACGTACTCGCTGTCGTAGACGTTCATCGAGCTCTTGAGGAAGGTCTCAACGATGAACCACTCGCCCTTAGTGACATGCGCACCGACGGCCGGCTTGTCGGTGACCAAGCGGTACACACCGAGGCGTACGACGGGCGACGGGTGCGCGAGGAGCGCCTCGAGGCGCTCGACTGAGACGGGTATGTGCGTCTTGCCGTCCGGGCCTGATGGCGTATCAAGACTGATGTCGATGCAGAGCGAGAGCGCCGTGCCGAACGAGACGAGCGCGATCCACGCTTCCTCGCCACCGGCGCCTGCAGTCGCCGCACCCGCCTCGACCCGCCGGATGAGGTCCAGCAGTGCTTCAGCGTGCGCCTCAGCGAGCGGGCGCACAGCAAACTGCACGAGGTTGAAGCGCACGGCCGCGTCGCACTCCTTCAGGTGCTTCGCGAGGACACCCGCGGCGTGCTCCCACTGCCACTCGAGCGCCTGAGCCGAGCGGTCCGCATACATTTTGACGTAGACAGCGCCAAGCAGCGCACCACGGAACGAAATGTTGTCGGCGGTGCCCATGCCGGCAAGGAGCGTCACGGGCAGCGCCGGCGACCACTGCGCGACGTCTTCCGTCGAGAAGGACGGCAGGAGGAAGGCGAGTGTTTGGTAGACGCCCTTGTTCGAGCGGTACGCGGTCGAGAAGAGTTCTCGGCCGGCGTGAAGGAGGGCTCCGGACTCTCCATCGGTCGCATAGGCGCCTGCGAGCGCAGCGTACGACTGGAGCGCCTCCCATGCAGCGCGGAAGAACTCTTTATTGCTGTCGTTGAGCGCGAGCACAACCTTGCCAACGACGAGCGACTGCCGTTCAGCCGTCAGGAGAGAAGCGCTCTCCTTGCGCACATTTGCGGCGCCGGAGCGAGCGAGGGTGTTGAGGCGCTTGAAGAGGGCATGCTGCAGGTTGTACTGGGCTGGGACGAGTGTGCCGTGAGGGCGGTCTGCGGACGGCTCCGTCGCGGACTTGAAGTGCGCTTCGAGCGTCGGGCTACATTAGGACGAATAGGCAGGCCACCCAGTTGTCAGCATGCCGTCAAGGAAGATCTGTGCTGGAGCGACGCCTCACAAGTGCCCGTCGTCCTCCTGGAGCAGGTCGACCTCGCCCTTGAGGACCCGGACGCTGAGCTGCTTCAGCGGGTTGGCCTCGGCTGCTCGAGGTGCCATTGCGATAGGACCTTGCTGGTGCGAGGGAGAGCCTAGCCGATAGGGCAAGGGGGACCTTAGTGCTTCTAAAGGTGCTAGGGCTTATAGTACGAGGTAGCGGTCGGAGTCGTCTCGACTTCGTCGAAACACCAGCTGATTGCCCTTCAACCCCATTCCCCCCTCCTCCACACCGAGCAGGACCATGGCCTCGCCTTCGACAGAACCCGCTCCGAATGAGTCTCGCGCAGAGCTCATCCGCTCAGCCGTTGCCTTCCTCAAGGATCCGACTGTGCGTATTGGTTCCCTTGCGCCTCACTCCCGGCGCTCTCCGAACTGACCGCTTTCCCTCCCATCTGCGTCGCCGAACACGCAGGTCGCCTCGTCCCCGCTCTCGCAGAAGATCACGTTCCTCTCGGGCAAGGGCATGACGGACACCGAGGTACAGCAGGCGCTCGCGCAGGCCGCTAGCGACGCCGCGTCGTCGTCCGCCGATGCCGGGAGGGCTCCGGCAACTGCTTATGCCGGCGGCGCACCGCAGGCGCCCTCCTGGCAGCAGGCTCTTCAGCATCAGCAGCATCAGCCGTACTCGGCGTATGGACGTCCGCCTCCTCCAGGCGCCATGCGACCGTTGGTCCCGCCTCGGAGGGACTGGAGGGACTACTTCGTGCGTCGGGCTTTGATGCTGGACGCGAGCGAGTGATGCTGATCATGCCTCGCTGCCTTGCTTGCACCAGGTGATGGCCGTCATCTCGGGCGGTGTCATGTACGGTCTGACGGCGCTCGTCAAGGTGCGAGGAGGACGTTTGCAATCGGTGATGAAGGCAGCTGATGAACTCTTGCTTGGGCCTGCGCAGCGTTATCTCCTCCCACACATCCTCCCTCCGCCCGCGCCGCTGTTCACGCAGACCTCGACGAATCTCGCAACGCAGACCTCCGACCTACAGACGACACTTGACGACCTCGTGACGTCGACGACGGAGCTGCGCGACTCGCTCACGGCCGAGCGCGAGCGCGTGCGCGCGCTGTGCGACGAGGTCGAGCGCGTGCTCGAAGGCGTGCGCAAGCGCGAGGACGAGGAGCGTGAGTGGCGCGAGGAGGTTGCAGGCGAGGTCGAGGGCCTCAAGGAAGGCTTGCCGAAGGTGCGTTTCGCCCCTCAGCTCGCGTGCGACTGCCATTGTGCCGTTGGGCGGTACACTAACGAGCCGCTGTCTGTGTTCGGACTCCAGATGCTCGAGTCGCACACCAACCTGCTCAAGTCGTCCCTTACCACCCTCCAGTCCGAGCTCACCTCCCTCAAGCCGCTGCTTAACACGCCGCGCGGCCCCTCGTCAGCCGTCGCCTCGCCCAGTCCCTCGCCGGCGCCGCAGAGCGGCACCGCAGACGTCAAGTCGCGTTACCCGTTCGCTGGCTCGACCGCGGGCGGGACGCCGACGCTTCCTGCTTGGCAGTTGGCTGCGATGAACGGCGGCGGCGGCGGGTCGTCCAGCAGCGGCAGCGGCGGTACGAGCGCGCCGAAGGATGCCGCTCCGGCCAAGGAGGACAGCGATCCGAGGGTGGCCGCCTGATGAATGAGCAGGAAGGGGTGGGATGACCCATGACTTGTGTTGTACACCGACTTCACCAGTAACCGCTCACTCAAGTTTCACGACACTCACCCGATCACTCCTTTCGTGACTCGCATCGTCCTCCTAGAGCATCAAGCCAGGAGTCATATCAAAGATGGTCTTCAGCTCTCTGCGTCAATGCTTATCTCGCAACAGTAGCTGCTCTAAGGTGATTTATAGGGTCGTTCAAGTGTCCTGCGAAGGAGGGGTGAAATCTACCCTTCCCAGCCGAAAAATCGTTTCTCGTCTTACACAACCCTGTACGGACTCACAGGACACAGGGTCAAAGCGTATATCCTGCTCTATCTGGGCTGTGAATTATGTGGGCTCTCGATGCGAGAGTAGCGAAGGAGAGCTTCATGAATCTGACGTTGACGCTGGACGATTGGCGCAGTTACGGTGGCACGGCGCCAGAGTCACTCTGGCCCGCCGCGGTGGCAAGCCATGCACGCGCCCTTGGTTCGCCTGTTTGCCCCCATTTTCCGCTCAGTTCGGCGCAAAAATTGCCCAATGAAATTTCGTTGTCTGCAAAAAATAATCAGACTCTTCCCAGTGTCATTTCTATCTTTTCTGATGCTGTTTGAAGGACGGAACAGCAGCGTGAGGTTGAGCGGATGAGCGTCGCTGCGCGCCGTAATCAGCACCGCACAATGCCTCCCCTTGCCGCTTGGTTCCTCGTCACAACATTGTCTCGATGTGCCAAAACTCGCCGAGGAAACTCATTTGGTCGTTCTCTTTACATATGTGTAGTTTGAAAGGCTGAAGTGGCCTGTGAGAGGGGTGAGAATTTTCTGAAGTGAGGGGAGGTGTTTTGAGGGGTTGACGGTGAAGTCGGTGTATATTGCGCGACGTCGACGGCCTCCGACCGGCGCTGCTAAGCGCGACAAATGCAGCACCCCGGCACGGCATGAGCGGCGATCGCAGAGAAGGCGGGTTTGGGCAAAGCTAGCTTCCGGCAGACGGCAGACAGCGTGCGGCCGGACGCGTCGCGGGCCAGGCGGGCCAAGCTCGAGGTTGAGCGAGGCGAAACACTTTGCTAGCTGGGCTGGGCGCACGCGCGGCGGCGGATTGCAGATGAAGGGGGGGATGCGCAGCAGCGCGCACAGGAAGGGCAGTCGCTGGGGCCTGGCTACGTCTTAAGTGGTGGAGAGGGTCCGGTTGAGCGGAGTTGCCGCCACGGTCTTCTGGCAGCCGAGTGGAGCAGCGCCGAGGTGGCGGTCCGTCACAGGTTGGGGCAGCGGGCGGTGGGTTGCGGTCGGTTAATGTCAGGGAGTACTTAATGGACGGCCGCGGGGAGGTGCGATCGAGAAGCGGCTGCAGCCTTCCCCCTTCGTCAGCCCGCGCAACTGCTCTCGGCTCCTGCCCCTCCCTCCCTCTGGACTCTCGTTCTCCCTCTCTCCCTTCCTGGGCCTCGGCGCCCCTTCTCTCGCCATGTCTTGCGTGCGTCCCCCTCCCCTCGTCGCCCGACCGGCCGCCCCCCTGTTCACCAGGCAGCGTGTCGTGTCACCGACCCACCGCCCGCCCTGCCGTGCCTTCGCCCCCCCCCCCCCCCATGGGCTGACGCTCTCTTCCTTCTGCACGTACGGCAGGAAACCCTCCCCATCAGCACGCTCTCCAGCGAGGCGCCGTTCACGACGCTCATCACGACGACCTCTGACGCTGTCCAGACCGTCACGTCGGCCTCGCGCTCAGCGTCGCTCACGCTCGAGACGACGACCCGCAACGGCACGCAGCTGGTGACGACGCAGACGGAGCTCGTCGGCGTGCCCATCACCGTGACGCAGACGACGCAGACGCAGCTCGTGCTCACCCGCGTCGGCACGAGGTTTGTCCTTGCTCTTCTCTCATGCTCGGACGGGCAGACGGTGTTAGGCGAAGCAGCCCTCGCAGCGCGGGGATCAACGTCCGTGGACTGGGATGGGACGGGCTCGTCCCTCGAACCCGCGTCCTGGGTAGCGCTTAGAGGGAGGGGGGGGGGGGGGGGGCACGACAAAGAGAGCGCAGGGCAGATTGTTCGGGGCGGCCGACTGGAAGATTGCGACGCATCCTGTCACGCGTCGCAGGGTGTCGGTTTGGTTTGCGCGTCTTGTTTGCCACGGAAGCTGACTTGACCTTTTCGTGCATTGACTGCAGCACCGTCGCCTACTCGACCGTGCTCTCCACGTCGTGTTTGCCGACGACGTCGTCGTCTACTTCAGACGTCCCGTCCAGCACCTCGTCCTCGACGTCGGATACAGCCGGGCTCGAGTCGTCCTCCTTACAGTCCGTCGGCTCGCTCTCGGCTGTCTCGACCCAGTCGATGCAATCCATTCAGTCGGAACTGTCCGCGTCGTTGGCCACCTCGGTCTCGTCGACCCTCTCGACCACGTCGACGGCGTCGACCTCGGCGCTGTCGTCCGCGGCGTCTTCGTCCGCGGTGCCTTCGTCCGCGGCGTCTTCGTCAGCCTCGTCCAGCAGCGAGAGCTCGAGCAGCGCCCTCGGCCGCAGCACGAGCTTCAAGACTGTCTTCTTCACCAGCACCATCACGAGCGGCGGTCGCACGTCTGAGGTGAGCTCGTCCATGTTGCGAACTTTTGACCGTCTGGACGCTGACCTTCGCGCCTCGTCTTACGCCCCAGCAAACGTTCACGTCGCAACAAGCCGTTGAGCCGAGCAAGACGAACACTGGCGCCATTGCCGGAGGCGTCGTCGGCGGCATCATCGTACGTGCTTGCCCTGCTTGTGTCTGCTGCGTCTCGCTGATCGGTCTTGCCTTCCTGCATCAGGGCCTTGCGCTTCTCGTCGCAGCGGCCTTCCTCTATCTGCGGCGCAAGACCAAGAAGCGGCGCAACTCGATGGCCTTTGCCGGGCTCGACATCTTTTCGCCGTCCGGGCACGAGAAGACGCCCAACAACAACTCGGGCATCCTCGGCGGCGGCGACCCGGCCATCATGGGCGGCTCTGCGGCGGCGGCCGGCGCTGGCGCTGCGGGACAGCGAGCGTCGAAACGGGCTAGCGGAGCGGACGGCGACGGTGGGCTCTGGGCGGGTGTAGCGGCGGGTGGTGCGGCCGCGACTGCGGCTGGGCGGAGGAAGAGCTCGCGCGGCGGCAACCAGGGGCCGTTGGACGAGGAGGACGACGGCGGTGCGTTTGGCGGAGGCAGGATCGACCCTTGTGAGCCCTGTGCTTTCATCTCATTCCGTTCCTGCTCACTGACCTTGACTATGCTCGCGCCTCAAGACATGTTCCCTAGTCCAACGTCGCCTTCGATGGCGCAGGGTGCCAACGCCGCGCCGGCATCCATGCTCTCGCGCCACTCGTACCACCAGGACGCATACGGCCCGCAGGACGGGTACAGCGCGCAGGAGGGCGGCAATTACCAGGACTACCCCACGTCAGAGTACAACACGTACCAGTCTTACGCCGACCACCCTGCACCCGTCTGGGGGTCGGGCTACACCGGTGCCGCCGCTGCCGCCGCTACCGGCCAAGCGTCCAATCACTCCCACAGCGAGAGCGCGGGCAACGCGTCCTACTGGGATGGCAGCAGCCAGCAGCAGCAGCAGCAGTACTCGAACGCCGGCTCGCAGCCATTCTACCAGGACCACCAGCAACAGCCGATGACGCCCCTCCAGTCGGCAGCCGCGGCAAAGGCAGCCGAGGCCGGCCTCCACTCGCCCCGCCACTCGCGCCAGCTGAGCGACACGAGCGGTATCCTCGTCCACCAGGACGGCGGGCGCCCGCTTCCGACCGCTGGCGGGTCGGGTGGCAGCGCCGAGGGCTCGTCCGAGGAGGCTCCTCCGCCGAGCTACCAGTAGACGCGGCCTCTCCTCGCCTGCTGTCTTTCGTTCCATCTGCCTCCATCGGATGCGTTCATTCTTACCTTAATCTCATATTCCTCCGATCTCTCGCAACCTTTGTAGCTTAACCTTCCCGTCGTTTGAAAACGCCCCTGCTCAGCAACCCTTTTCTTTCGTCCCTTCCGCGCTCGCAACTCTCATCTTCCCACTTCTATTTACGACCCCGCAGCCTTTTGCACATCCTTCGCGCGGCGTGCTCTTTCCCGGCCTCGACCGCTCATCCGCGCTCATGCGGCCTTGTCCTCTTGCTCCCGCCCGCGTATCATTGCGGGCCGCTCGGTATCTCCTACAATACTGTATATCCCAACCGTACGACCCTGACCGATGCGCATGCCGTCTGTCCCGCAGCCGCCCCTTACGTTTTGAGAGGAGATCGAGCAAACAGGAGTGCATGAGATGATCCGCGTCGGCGCGCGCGCCCTTCAAACCCACCCTCACGTCAAGCATCCCTACTGAGAAGAATCCCTTATCTTCAGAGCACCGTCTGCACGCGGCATCACAGGTGAGTCTCTGGTCACAAAGGGTGGACAGCAGGAAGGAAGTGTCACACACCGTTCCCCGCTTTGCCTTCGCGCCAGCTTTCCGCGCCCTCCCCCGCGCCGTGTGCGCGCATGTCCGCCCGCACGTCGGCGGCCTCGGAGACTCGGGCCTGGACGAAAGTGATGAAGCGCGACTGGATCTGGTGCTGGACATCCTGCATGAGGAGGTGGGACGCGCGTGGTAAGCGCGCGCCGAGGGTGCAAGGTATGCATGGGCATCGGCCTGGTGGGAGAACGGGACGCACCCCAAGCTCATCCTCGAGTTCCGCAAGCTCGTTCAACACCGCCTTGACGGCCTGCTTCGTCTGCTCCTCGTCGCGCGTCCAGTCGCGGATCGCGTTTTCGACGGCCCTATGAAAGGGTTTGACCTTCAGTCTGTCTAGACGTCGAACCCAGGGGAAAGAAAAACCCACTCGGAATGCTCCTCACTCGTGATGTCAAACCTCTTCTCCTGTGGACGTGCGCCGATGGCAAGACAAGACGCGCGTGGATCAGCGTTATCTTGGGGTAGGGCCGGCGCATACACCTTCATCGCGACCAAAAGTTAGGTCGCACCTGCGCCGTCACCTCGGCCTCAACTTTCTTCAGGAGCGCCTTCTTGCGCGCGTTGATCTTCTTGCCGGCCGCAGCTGCAGAGTCAAAGCTGATCAGAATCAGCGGAGGGTTGCAGTCGACTGCGCAGCGCCGGAAGGCGCAGGGGGGACAGATGGGCGCGCCCTTGACTTGCATGACAAGCTGCTGGAGACTACAAAAGAAAATCATCCAGCAGTAGAGACGTCAGCCTGATCTGTCCCCTCATCTCGGGGCTGTATGGCAAATGAGGAGAGGTGAATGGGACGGACGCACTCCTCATCATCGCTGTAGTCGGCCATCGAGTCGGCCTGAGGCAACAGCGCCAGGCAACGCCGATCCGAAGAGCAGCAGCACACATTGTCCGACCCGAAGATTGACGTCAAAGGGTCAGCCTCTGCCCCAGCGAGCCTTCGCAACCTGTAGGAGAGCCGCACCTGGCTCATCCTACCTCCCTCCGCAGCAGCCTGCGATAGTCCTCCACCACGTCTCTTCTTGCCTCCGGCCGGCTTGTCCATCGTCTGAGGTGCCAGAGGAGTGCGGGCCTGCAGCTGGGATCGATGGGTCGCGACCTGCCTTGCCGTCTGCTACTGGTAGAGCGCGGGGGATGATCGTCCGGGTGGAAGCGTCGTTTGATCATGCGCCGGCTCGCGACTTGCCCTGTTTGACACGACGACGACGTCGCGTTGCGGAAGTGAGACGACCCACTTGTCAGAATTAGGCTGCATGAAAGTAGAAGAGCCGCCCGTGAGCTTGAACAGCAGCCGGGAGAGCACTAGAGCACGTAGCAGCAACGAGCTTAGAGCGCATGAGCGGGCGACTTCGCAGCCGCGCACAAGCCAGTCCAGCTGAACCCTTCCTTCTTTGGGCCATGGAGGACGGGCTGCTGCTGGATCGTGGGCTCAGCTAGTCTCCGACGATCCGGCTGGCCCCCTTCACTGCTCGCAGACAGGAGGACGGCGCCGTGGCGTAAAGAAAGCGTCGATACGAGGTCCCTCAGATCACGCGTCGCTCGGTGCGACCGCGCAGTCTTCAGACCCTCCCCCCTGCAACAGCGTCCGCCATGACAAGGCGTCTAGTAGCCTCCCGCACCAGGCGCCGCGTCACCCTGCCGCCTGAGCTTCAGCAGGATCTCCTTCATCCTCGCGAGGTCGGACCCGCCCGCGGCACTGCGGGCGAGCGTCTTGGACTGCGAGTTCTCAAGCCCGACCAGGTCACAGATGCGCGACCAGGTCGTACCCTCGCCCAGCTTGGACTCGAGCGACGCAAGGAAGGCCGCCTCGTTCTCCCTTTCGAAGAGCGGAGACGGAGCGCAGCGGGTCAGCTTGTGCACGCGGCGGAGGAAGGAGGACAGAACGCACTTGTTCTCTTTGATCGATTGCTCCTTGCCCTTGTTGTACTCATCGTAGAACCCGTCGATGTCCTTCTCGGCCTTTGCGATGCGCGCCTCGCGCTCGCGCTTGCTCTTCTCATCCCGGGTCTTGATCTCCTCCGCCTGCCGCGCGCGCCACGACGTGATGGCCTCAGACTCGGGTGATGCAGGGCGGGCGGGGGTGGAGGTCGTGGGCAAGGGAGAGGGTGCCGAGGAGGGTCCCGGTGAGTAGGGCGAGGAGCCGTACTGGAAGTTGGACGCGATCGGTATCGTCTGCTCAACCAGGACGCAGATCAAGCCCAACATCACGCAAAGAGAAAATCAAACCACGAAGAGAGTCAGCAGGAACGTCGGATGCACTGAAGCGCGCAGCCATCGACAGGCCGAGACGCACCTTGAGCTCGGACGGCATCAGCTCGTCCACGTCGGGGTACTCGTTCTCAAACTTGGCCACCTCGGCGTCCGCCTCATTGTCGGGCTCGACGTTGGTGATGTTGACTGCCGGTGCGGGCGGGTTCAGGTCGTCCAGCGACGGGAAGCCGGCGTCGGGTGCAGAGGTTGGCGCAGACGGGGCAGGTGCGTCCGGAACGGCCGATCCATCTGTCGCGAGCCAGTGCCATTTGGGCACAGCGAGTGAGCAGAAAGGGTTGAACAGGTGTCGAGTATCAAAGTATATCAGGTTCAGAGCTCTTGATTGACCGAAGGAGCTTGGGCGGCAGGAGGAAGCCAGGTAGATGGACAGGAAGCAAGGGCGGGGCTGAGCGAGCGCGCAAGGCGGCGAGCAGACGCACCTCCGAGGTCAGGAAAGTCGGTTGAGGGCAGGTCAAACGTGCCCGCTGCGGCAGGCTCAGAGTCGGTGGTCGAGGAGAAGAGGTCGGCGTCGTTGCCTGCGATCCAAGGAATGGCCAGAGCAGCAGCAGCAGCAGCAGCAGCAGCAGCAGAAGGCAGGACAAGGCGCGGCGCGGCGAGGTGTCAGCGTCAGACGCGTTCAAGTGCGAAAGAGCCGCAGGACGGACCAAGGACCTCGCGCTCGCGTTTGAGGAAGTCGTCTGCGTTCATTGTGGCGGTGAAAGGGCAGGGAGAAGGGAAGCGGAAGACGGGTTGAGGACGGGAAGTATGGCTGATCGACGAGATGGACAGGGGCGCAGCCAGGCGGGCGCGCAGGTGTAACAAGCGTTACAGTCGATCGCCTCTTCAAACTTACGGGTCGTGCGCCCGCCCATTCAGACTTTTGCGCCCGCGCTCTCTTCGCCTTGCCCCCTCACGCCCATCCCCCCCTCCCCACTCTTTTTCCCTGTAAGTTTCTTCACCGGTTTCGTCCAGCGCGACAGGTCGGCCAGGGGGCTGGCCAATGGCCTGTGTCTCAAGTCGGGCACCTGTAGCTCCCTCTGGCCGCAGGGGCGACTTTTCAAGAGGCGCAGGCTCTTTTCAGCCCTGTTCAGCTGGTCGTTGCCTTCAGCCTTCTCCCGAGTGTTGCTGACAGGTTATCCGCCTCTACCCCTGATAGTCTCCCTACACGTACGCGGACGAAGACTACTAGCCATGTGTACGTATCGTTTCTGACAGCGCAGTTCCACCCTTTTGTCACCTTGCTGACCTTCCTCTTCACTGCTCTGCAGCTGACGCTGGATCCGAGCCCATTGACACCGTTGAGGAGGTCGAGGTTGCTGAGGCCGCCCCCGCCACTGGCGGTGCCCCCACCGTTGAGGAGGCTCTCCAGGAGGTTCTCAAGGTCAGTCCTTCTGTCGTGCCTTAAGGATGCCTGTCTTGGGGTCTCGTTCGGTGCGATGGCCTCACCTTCATATGGCAGCTCGACTGACGCTACCCTGTCTTGTCTGCCCGCTCAGAACGCCCTCGTTCACGACGGACTCGCCCGCGGTCTCCGCGAGTGCGCCAAGTCGCTCGACAAGGGTGTTGCCCACCTTTGCGTTCTCGTCGAGACCTGCACTGAGGGTCAGTCCGCCTTCACCACATTCGAGGATATAGTCACTGACATCCTCTCCTCCCTTGTCTGCAGCTGAGTACATCAAGCTCATCGAGGCTCTCTGCGCCGAGCACAAGGTCAACCTGATCAAGGTGCGTCAGCGTCCCCTTGTGCTGTGTCTTTCTCCCAATCTGATCATCCTTTCTCTCGGGCTGTAGGTCTCCGACGCCAAGGTTCTCGGTACCTGGGCTGGCCTTGCCAAGATCGACCGTGAGGGCAACCCCCGCAAGGTCGTCGGCTGCTCGTGCGTCGTCGTCAAGGACTACGGACAGGAGTCGCAGGGCCTCCAGGTCCTCCTCGACTACTTCAAGTCGCGATAAGCGCTTCTTCTGTCTTTGACTCGCGTCGCGACGGGATATGCGCTTGGGACTGCGCTCTTCGCAGAGCGTGGTCCTGCGTCCCTCTCGAGGATGCGATCAATGGCTGCTTGTCGATCAATTTCTGCCCGTCTGCGAACCTCCTCTCACTTGCCCCTCAAAGTTTGTACACGAAGGGAAGAAGCGTCAGCAATTTCCACGAGCGCGAGACGTCCGAGATGCCGGGCTAGAAAGTGGGCTCGGGAGATGCGTCCGTCGGCGTGACGCCCTCGTCACTCCACAGTTTCGGGCTGGTCTCGACTCCTGCCTGCGCCCCTCCTCCGACCCTTTGGCCCATCCACACACTCCGACAGACCAGCCCCATCTTTTGCTGCTGCCCAGCTCGGTTCGTCCGTGATCGCTCTTCCAACAGCTCCTGCCCTCATCCGACCTCCTCACCCACAATCCCGTACAACACTACTGCATCCCCGTTCGCCAGCCCTCCCTGCGCACGCCGGATGAGCCCCGACCACTCCACCGAGCAACAGCCTCAGCAACCAGCATCCCTCATCCGCCCGGCCCACCCCAAGCTCTCGCACTCGCTTTTCGCGCAGGCCGCCTCCCGTAAGTCTGTAGTCCTTCGCGATGGTCGTGCCAGGGCTGACGTCGCGCGGGCTTCCCATTGTCGTGCTCAGAACCTCCGACCGATAGGTGCGTCCCTTCCTGTGCTCCATCGCCCGGCCTCCCATCGGATCTGCCTGCCCCGAGACTGAACCGTCCTTCCTCTCCTTGCCTGATCCGACCGCGCAGCGAAGACCCTCAGCGCTTCTCGTCGACCCCTTTGTCCATCGACAGCAGCTCTCAGTCTATCTCCAGCCCAATGTCGAACGCGCCAGTCGACCCCAACGCTAAAAGCACGGACGTGACCGTTGCTTCGGGCTACAACACTGATGGAGTGCGTCCCTTCCCCTGCTTGTTCACCGCTGCCGTCCGAGCTGACATACCAATGACGTCGTCAACAGACGTTGAACCAGCACCCTTCCAAGGATGTCGACACGCTCCCGACGTTCCGGGTCGGCGTCAGCGAGGACCGCAACAAGAAGTGCCGGCGGACAATGGAGGACGCTCACTCGTTCATCTACGACTATTGCGGCGTGCCCGGCCAGGGCTACTTTGCCGTATTTGAGTGCGTACTGATCTCGCTCCGGGACTGCGCAACTCGCTCTCATCGCTGACGATGGGTGTCTAACGCTCGACAGCGGCCACGCCGGTAAGAATTCGGCCGAGTGGTGTGGTCAACACTTCCACGAGGTGCGTTTCGACTTGTGTCGCTGTGTGGAGGTTGTTCGCCGCTGATAGAGGTTTGTGCGCTCGCAGTACCTTGAACGCAACCTCGAGCAAGCGCCCGAGAAGCAGCCTGTGCCCGACACCCTGAACGAGACGTTCCTCGCGGTCGACAAGGAGCTGTCGAAGCTCGCCGAAGCTGAAGGCACGCACTCTGGCTGCACGGCGGTCGTTGCGTTCCTCCGCATCGAGGACGGCAACGACTCGCCTCCGTCGCCTGCTTCACCGACGTCCGGTGCGGGGGACCAGACGGCCCTCGATGACGGCGAGGTTAGTGGGAAGGAGGGTAAGCTCTCCAAGGTCAAGAGCGCTATCGGCAAGATTGCGGGTTCGTCGTCGTCAAACTCAAGCTCGAGCGGCAATCTGCACAAATCGAGCAGCGGCCTTATCAACTCGCTCAGGTCGTCCGGCGACTCCAGCTTGGCCGACGGCGCGAAGCCCGTCACTCGTATCAGTCAGGCTAAACGCGTGCTCTACACGGCCAACGCGGGCGATGCGCGCGCAGTGATCTGGTGCGTTGAGATTTGCGCCCGTGTCGCCGGTTCCTGCTCTGATTCGGCAAAATGCATATTGCAGCCGCCGCGGAAAGGCTGTTCGACTCACGTACGACCACAAGGGCTCTGATCAGCAGGAGGCCAAGCGCATCACGGACGCGGGTGGCTTCGTCATGAACAACCGAGTCAACGGTGCGCCCTTCGCCGGAAACGTCTTTCGCCGTCCATCTGCTGACATCGCATCCTTCATGCGCTACAGGCGTTCTTGCTGTCACGCGCGCGCTTGGCGACGCCAGCGTCAAGGAGTTTGTCGTCGGCAGCCCGTACACAACCGAGACTCGCCTCGACGACGGCGACGAGTTTCTCATCATTGCCTGCGACGGCCTGTGGGACGTTGCCGAGGACCAGGACGCGGTCGACCTTGTGCGGGACATCGAGGACCCGCAGGAGGCCAGCGCGGCGCTGCTCAAGCATGCGCTCGAGAGCTTCTCGACCGACAACCTCAGCGGTGCGTCCCGTCTCTGCATTTCTTGTGCGGCGCACTGTCTGACGTGTCGGTTTACCTTGCAGTGCTCGTCGTCCGCCTCGGCCCCAAGTCGGCATAGCGTCCGTCATCCCAACACTTAAAACACCCGCAACCTTCGCCCCTGTTGGCGGCTCAAGCGACACACCCCTCCTCATCCCTCGCCCAAGTTTCAGTCCTTCTCGTCCACTGTCTTCCTTTTGCTCTTCCCGCACAACATGTATCCATAGGACAGTCCCACAGCCCCGCAGCAGTGCTCCTAGCTTAGCCCCCCATCTCATACGATATCTTGCCCGCGTCGCCTTCCTGCTCTTGCCTCGCCCTTTCAGTTTGAGTAGTGAGGGAACCTTTGCTAGTGCATCCCCCGGCTGCGCGGCATGTCTGCCTTCGCGTTCGTCCGGGACTGCTCCTGAGCAGTAGTGCGTCATGTAATGCGCTGACGCGAGCACTCAGGTGACATCTGTCCTCTGTCTGAGCGAGGGCAAGCGAGAGTACTACTCGCTTCATGCGGAGCAGCAGCCGTGCGCGGGGAATGCGCCCCGCAGGTTCGCTGCCTCCGCCGAAGGACGACGCAGCGCAGTCGACCACCCGCTCGCTTTGTCCGCTTCACCCCTACGCCAGTCCTTGCAGTTCCCGCACAAATGGTGCTTGCGCTCAACAGTATCTGGAACGAGGGTACGTGTCGCTCGTTTTCTCTCAGCCTTCCTTAGCGCTCACCAATGGCCCTCCTCCGCCTCAGGCAACTTCGACCTGCGCATCGGTGCGGCCGTCGACCGAACGACTCCCTGCGACCTCGCTGATGCCCCGCTGGGGTTGCCTCTTCGCAGAGAACTATCGGGACCACTGGGGTCTGGACATTGCTCCCTTCAAGCCAGCGTTCATCGGCGCGCGCTGGGTCGACCGAGGGCGAGACCGGACGGTGCTCACGATCCGCGACCCGGCTCCTGAACCGGGCGAGGGCGTCCGGGCCGGGCGATGTCAGCGGCGGACGGCCGTCATCTCGCTTGAGGACATCCGCTGGCAGCTTGTCCTGAAGGGGGATGTCGAGGGAGGTGCGTTGAATCTTACGCTTCGCAAGTCACGCGGCTTGAGTCTGACTGCGCGCGGACTGTTTCTTCGCTCGCAGGCCCAGTCGCAGTGGACGTCGACGGCAACAAGGATTTCGATCTTGTGGTCAAGGAGGACGGCGGTGTCCTAGTGCGTTGCCTGGGTGGCAGCTTCAACGCTAAGGACATGCAGGTCGCCCTCCGCGTGCCGCCGTTGCTCGAGTTTGTCCTCCGCCATCATCACGTCCTGCGAGCGAGTGCTGATCAGACGCCTTTGCGGTCACAGCCCTCCCTGTCTACCAGACGAGGACGATTTAGACCCTCTCCGTTGCCCGGAAACTATCCCGTCATCCAGCATGTCTGGCCTCTCCGCCTCGCAGCTCGACTTCCGTTCGCACTCGGACGCCGCCCACGAACCCCTCAGCACACCACTCACCGCTGTTTGTCACGTCAACAGCTACGCTCTCCAACCGTCCTGCTCGCATACCCACCGGCGCTTTCCACCTGCGTCGTACGCGATGAGCGAGATCTCGCCCGACCTGGCGATGCTGCTCGAGGAGCTTCGAGCGGACCAGCGTGCGGTCCTGCAGAGGGAGTTCCAGATGGTCGGCGCGAGTTTTGGAGAGCGTCTCTGGAATGGAGGGAGGAAGCTGATGGGCAGCTACGAGCCGAAAGAGTGCGTCTGCTCTTCAAACCCCCCCCCCCCCCCCCTGCAGTTCCGCTGACGAGGACGCCCACCCGACAGGTTCCTGCCCATGACGGCCATGATCAACCTGCTGGTCATTCCAGCTATCTTCCTCTTCACCTACCTCTACAACCACCGGCGCCATCGGCGCTCGCTCGCCTGTACGCCGCTCTTCCCCTCGCCGTCCGACTCGCCCACGCTCCGCCGCAGATTGTCCAGTCGGTCGGGCCGCCGCCGGCGCACGAACGATGACTATGCACCGATGGCATACGCCACAGATGGCGTTGCGGTCGTGCGCGTCGAATCTGGAGAGGACCTCGACGGACTGCCGCCGCCCCCTTACTATCCGGATTGACTTGCACGCTTTTCCTGATCGTCTTCGTTTCATTCGCACGTTGTACCACTTCGCTCTCTGCGTGTCTCCTCAGTCTACTTGCCGTTTGTACCGCTACCTCTGCCATGCCCTTACGACCTCGTTGCGCTCTGAGCGAACTCAATTGGAGTATCATGAGTTAATGATCCAAGCGTGTCGCGATCCCCTCAGTCGACGTCCATCCGAGTGGCCTTCGCCAAGCTGCTGCGCTTCTTCTTGCCCGCGCCAGCTTTCTTCTTCTTCAAGTTGGCAGCCCCACCCACCACAATCTTCTGCGCCTGCCCACCGTTCTCGCCGACCACCTGGCCCAAACGCGACGCAAGGGGGATGACGGCCGGCCCGAGGCGCGCCTTGAGCGGCGCCTTCTTCGCCGCGGGCGGCTTGGCCTTGCGCTGCTGCTGCTGCGCAGGAAACGGCTTGAGTTCGCCGAGCTTGGAAATTTGCGGCGCAAGCTGGACCACGGGCGGCTGGACGGGGGCTGGAGCTGCTGCTGCTGGTGGGGACGAGTAGACGAGCGACAGGTGCATCTCCGTCTCTGCGTAGTTGAAACGGGTTGATGTCCAAGGGTCAGCACACGCAGCTGAATGAACGACCCGGGAGACATGCACGCACTGCCGTCAATCAGTTTCCCGTTGAACGACTCCCATGCCTTGGCTGCATCCTGAACGATGGGGAAGGGGAGCTTCAGTGTGACGGTCATCGAGAAGGTACCTCCATGAGCGCACCTCTCCATCGCGGAAGAAGACAAGCGCCGTGCCGGAGAAGTTGCCGCGGTCATCAAAGAACATCTCGACGGGTTTCGCGAGCGGGCCAATCGTGACCTGGAAGAGCTCGGTTACGTCGGCGGGCTTGACGTCGAGCGGCAGGTTGCGAACCATTAGTGTCGAGCCGGTCGCCTTGGGGCGCGGCACGCGCGGCCTGTTGGGCCTGGGCGGGACGGTGTTGATGGACTGTCCCCTGGGTCCGCGGGGAGGCATCTTGGATATGTCGAGAGGGCTTTGCGGCAGATAGAGGAAGAAGAAGCGCTGATAAGACGCGAGGTAGGCTGATGTCCGTAGGTGTTGACCGGTTCGGAGGGCTGCCCCGTCGCGGCCGCAGCGCGTTCAGGCAAGAACCAAGCAGAATCAGCATCGATCTGATCAGGACGCTCACCGTATGTAGGTACGTACCTGGGATGGGCCGCAGAAGGGCTCTGAGATGGGTCTGGGCGGTGTCGTTGTCCAACGGCTTGCTGTCGCCGGCCGCGTTGGTCGCAGGGAAATTGAGGTGCAGTAACCTGGCGTTTGACGTCCACTTGCCCTCCCGAGCCTTACTCTAGTCCCAGTCAGTCCAGCTAGATATCTGCTTCTGCCTGCCAACTGCCAAGTGTGCTGACAAGCCGGTCATGCTGTTCGCTTGAGCAGGGTTCTCTCGTCGCTGGACCTTTGCGGCGCCCGCCGATCCTTCTTCAACCGCCCGCAGGACACCCCCGACGCCCGCTCGTTCTCCCCTCCCGTCCATCTCTTCCCCGGCCTACATAGCGCGCCCATCAACATGCGCTCGTCGATAGCATCAGGCTCGCTACGTGCGGCCACCCGCGCAATCCCGGCCGCTCGTCCCCCCGCCTTGCTTCGTCCGCTAGCGCCGTCGCACCGGCACCTCAGCTCTTCGTCGCCCCTGCTTGCACCCAAGATCGACCCGTCACTCTACGTTGCCACGGCTCCGTCACTCCTGCCTGGAGCGGCCAAGCCGACTGGAAGGACGTACCACCCGTTCGTCGTCAAGATCGTCAAGGCGGTGGGCTCGTTTGCCATGAAGAGCAAGACGTCGCGCGCAATTGGCAACACCCGCTTCATCCTCGGTCACTGCAGCGAAGGCGTTGAACGCAACGAGGATTTCTTCTGGGGGGGTTCGTTGTTGTCGCCTGCAGCGTTTGATCGTCAAGACTGCGCTGACGATTCTGGTCTTGTCGCACAGAGTGCAGCTTGCCGGCAACGTTCCAGTCGTACTTCCAGGTCCAATGCCTTGTCGTCATGTGCGTCTCGCTCCCCTCCCTTCGTCCTGCCGCCTTGTTTCTGAGCCTCCACTCGCTTTACAGGCTGCACATGGTCCGCATCCGCGCGCTGCCTGAGGACATCTCGATGGAGTACCAGAAGGAGCTCCTCACGCACCTGTTCTCGCTCCTCGAGACGCGCATGCGGCGCACGCTCGGCAACGCCACGCCCGAGCGCATGATCAAGCAGTACATGCGCGACTTTGGCGAGCAGTACCAAGGCATCCGTTTCTCGTTTGACCTCGGCGTCGGCGGCAGCGACGTCGACCTCGCGACGTACGTCTGGCGCAACATCTTCGGTGGGCGCGGCATCGAGAAGGGCACGTACGGCATCAAGATCCCTGAGGCAGACATCTCGAAGCGTGCCGTCAAGTCGTTCGCGGTCGGCCGGCCAGATGGCGCCGGCGGCGTTATTACAGAGGAGGACCTGACGCCCAAGATCGGTGGCGAGGGTCGCGTCGGCCCCGTACCCACCACGATTGACTCGCCCCCGCAGCCGTCTGAGATTCCGACGGACTGGAATCCGCTGTCGATGGCGGACCAGATCAGCGAGATCGTCGGCTTCATCCGGCGCGAGACAGCGCGGCTCGAGACGATCCCGGACGAGGCCATCATCGATGGCTTCGTCGGCACCGTCGGCCCCGTGCGTGAGCGGCACGTCGCTCAGTGGAACGCGCTCATGGAGAGTGAGGCAAGACGCATCCTTGCGGCCAAGGGCGAGGACTGGATCCCGTCGAGGTCGAGCCTATACTAAGATGAGATGGCGCTGCCTGAATTAAGCGCCTACAAAGGCTAGGCAGATCCGTGCTGACACTCGCTGCTAGCGGCGACAGGCTGATGCTAGCTAGCGCTGCTATCACAGGTCACATTGCACGCAATGTTGCGATCGTTCCCGAAGAGATGGTGGACGTCGGCGGGTTTCTGAATCGGCGTCTGTGCTGAGTGGAGAGGCTTTTTGACGGTGAAGAAGAGATGAGAAGGCGAAACTGGTCAGGATGAAGGGCTGAGGCGCTGGACGTCGGGAGGCGTGGAAGAGGCCGCCCCACGACACACGGCCGGGCCCAGGAAGAGATAAGCGTACCTGGCGAAGTCCACGGAAGGTTCAGGTGAAGTTCAAAGGACCCCACTGTCGTCCTGCGAGGTAGAGGGCAGGGGGGGCGGCATGTTGAGGTCCAGGTCAGCTCGAGCGCCGGGGCTGCTGCGCCCCAAACCGCCGGCTCCGCCTTTTGTCTCGCACACGGCAAGCAAGCACGACTCGCAACAGGCGACTGATGATGATCTTGAGGAAAAGAGGTCATCCATCGAACGACCTGCTACCCTGCTCGGGCTCAGAAGGGGAAGGCGGCCGAAACGAGCTCGACCTTGGTCGTGCGCACGCCCATCGCGCCGTTACGTGTGCGCATGTGGTGCTCGCGCGTGCCGTTCTTCATCGATCCGCGGCGGAAGTTGATGACCGTCTTGAAGTTCTGTGAACGGCATCAAGCCGTACGAGCAGAGGATGGTCAGTCGCAGCCTGGGACCACAAGTGGGCGGACCGGCGCACCTTCTCAACGTTCGTCACACCCGAAATCCTGACCGTCATGCCCGTTACAGGACGCGCTAGCTTTCCTGTGGCGACGTTGCCGAGCGACTGCGTCAGGTCCTTAAGGATCCCCGGCGTCTTCTCCGTCAGCGCGAGCGTCGAGATCTCCTCCGCGAGCGTCTCTGCGCTCAGGTATGCGTACTTGAGCCGCGTCTGGTGCAGCTGAGGGCCTGACGGGTAGAACTTCTTCTTGTTGATGACGTGCGCCTTGCGGTCCTTGAGAATCGGCAGGTCGTGGATGTCGGGCAGCTTCGGCGCATACCGCGAGTGGCCAACGGGCAGCTTGACGCGCGTCAGAACCTTCAGGTTGGACTGGACTGCGCGAGACTTCATGACGGTCAAAGGTGTGGGGTACCGGAGGCAAGCTCAGGCTTGAAGATGGCCTGCGATAAGTTGAGGGTAGACGAGGAAGCCGGTAGGGGAGTAGCGAGGACGTGCAGCCAAAGCGGATTGCGGCGGTGAACGCAGCTGTCAGCTCACGAACGGGCCGAAGGACAGCATACATGAGCACGCACAGTAGCCGTTGTCCGGGGAGCTATGTTAGGAGATCCGCGAGCTGGGAGAGGACCGCACGACGGCAGGTAGGGGCTAAATCGAGGTCGGGAAGGGGGAAGGCAGCAGGTGCGCAAGCAGGGTAAGCCTCTCGCTCTGGAGGGCTCCTGTACCGGGTGAGACTTAACGTACGGGAAGATTCGAGGAGTATACAGCCGTCGGGCTGCTGAGGAGACGTGTGAGAGGTACAGGGGGGAAGAAGAGCAGAGTTGAGGCGTCGGCTCAGTCGTCGTCGTCGTCGTCGTCGTCGTCGTGGTTCGCGGTCGCGCGGGACTTGACTGCATACCGCCAACATGTAACCGATGTAACTTCGCCCTTGACCGGAACTTCGCACAGGGCAGAGCGCAGAAAGACAAGGGAAATTGAGCATGCATCGCGGAATAAGGAGAGAGGTATGTGCAAAGAGTGCGGTCACCCTCCTGGGCGCGCGCGCATCCGCGGGACAGGAGGACCAGTGATAAAATGATTCCTAGGTGCGCGCTCAGTCGAAAGACCTCTACCCGAAAAGCGTTTGGAGGGGGATGTGGGCAGTGAGTTGTCGGGAGATGGCATTGGACAATGTTGCGTGGGCGAGTCCGCCAGACAAGAAGTCAGGGCGTCTGGGGTGAGGAGCAACTGACTGACGTCCGCGCGCGGCGTCGCACCCATACCCCTTGCCTTTCACTCTCCTCACCACGCCCTTCAGAAAGACGGGAGTGAGAGCTTACAGCTCCTTGATTGCAGAATTAGCATGCCGAGAGTTAAGATCGTCAGCTGCGTGCGAGAACAGCGAATGTCCTGTCGCTCGCGCCGCATGGATGCGCTGCGTGCCGTCAGTATTCTAAGGCTTTCGTCGAGTCCGCCGCATCGCCCTCGCGGTCAACCCCCTTGCGCCGTCAGCACCCCCATCCAGCGTCCTCCGGTGTCACATCGTTCTCGTTCGCCCAGGCTAATCGTTCAGGGTCAGCGGTCAGCAGGGATACACATTCTGCCCCCGTAGACTCTGCACGGGAGTGTCGCCGGCCGGTCGAGGGATCACGCTTCAGTCGGGCACGCCCCCGATCAGGCAATCGGCGTACGCGTTGACGGGTGGCGACTGGCCGGCCGAGTGCCCTGGGTGCACATGCGTGGGCGGAGTTGGAAGTGGCCGATTCAACTCGCAGCGGCACTTCTCCCGGGGCCAGGGCGAAAAGTCATTCATTCGCCTGCGCCGTCTCAGCCATCCCCAACCAGCATCTCACCTTCTTCAACATGGCTTTCTCTGGTCAGTCCATCCTCCCCAGCTATGCGCCCGTCCATCGCGCCTCTCGCTTTTGCGACGATGGCGTCGGCGGCGAGCTCATCCTTCTTTCTCAAACGCGTCGCTGACTTTGCTGCTTCACTCTTGCGTCTTCCTTGCTGCCTCGCTCTCTGCCTCACCCCTTGCGACCTTGACACAGACCTCAAGCAGCTCGAGGAGCACCTTGCTACCCGCTCGTACATCGACGGGTGAGTCTTTTCGTCTGCTGCTCGGGTTTCTTGCAACGCCCTCCCCTTGCCTGCCCTTCAACAACCTCCATCACTACATGTCCTCCCTTCCCTATCCGCCCTCCGACAACCTACCTCCCCTACTTCCTACCATCGTGATGAACTCGACGCATTGGTCCGTGTTGCCTACAGCGGGACGTAAGACCCCCGCGCACCAATTTGGGGATAACTTCATCCATGCTCTCTGAATCCCTCCCCCCCTCCCCCGTCTTTTCTCTTTTGCGGCGTAGCTAGTTGGCAGGGATGACGGAAACTGACTTCACGTTTGATTCTGAAGCTACGCGCCCTCGCAGTCCGATGCCGGCGTCTTTGCCGCCCTCGAGTCGGCCCCGTCCGCCTCTGAGTACCCCCACGCCGCGCGCTGGTACTCGCACATCAAGACCTGGGAGTCCGAGTTCTCTACCCTCCCTGGTGACGCCTCGGCCGCTAAGTCGCTCTTCGGCGGTGCCTCCGCCTCTGCCCCGGCTGCCGCCGAGGAGGAGGAGGACGACGACGACATCGACCTCTTCGGCTCGGACGACGAGGAGGAGGACGCCGAGCGTGAGCGCATCAAGGCTGAGCGTGTCGCCGCCTACAACGAGAAGAAGGCCGCCAAGGGCCCTGCCGCCGTCGGCAAGTCCGTCGTCACCATGGATGTCAAGCCCTGGGACGACGAGACCGACATGGTCGAGCTCGAGAAGAACGTTCGCGCCATCGAGAAGGAGGGCCTCGTCTGGGGTGCCTCGACCCTCGTCGCCATCGGCTTCGGTGTCAAGAAGCTCCAGATCACCCTTGTTATCACCGACGACGTCTCGCTTGACGAGATCCAGGAGGAGATCCAGGAGGTGCGCCCAGTCCACTGATCTCAACACCTGACAGGAGCGCTGACTCGATTCTTTCTGATACAGGACGAGGACCACGTTCAGTCGTCTGACATTGCCGCCATGCAGAAGCTCTAAGCAGCTCTGATTGCTGCCCCTATTGTACCCTATACTCGCCTCCGGCTCTCATGACCTGATCCATGCGCCTTCACGACAACTGTTGCTTGCCTTGCGAACGAGTAGGGGAGCGCGCTCGCACTCTCGACTTGAAGTTGTGGCCAAGTTGTGGCCTATCCCATGCCAGCCTGCCCTCTCGTCGAGTCAATGTGAGATCAGTCGTCCCAGCGAGTCGCAGCCTTCCGTGCTACTATCATGCTGTGGGCTTGAGACTCAACCGCAGCCTGAGAAAACCCACGCATGCATACACGTGCGCTCCGCGTAGCTCCGCCTCATTTCTTGACACACACGCTCGCCCAGTCGATGCCTTGCTCTGTCCCCCACTCCTTTCTGATCCACTCGTCCGCTGCGATATACCAGCACCAGCACAGCGGGTGAGCCAGGGCTTTCGGAGCGCGTGAAGGGGGTGGAAGGGGATGGAGCAGGGGTAAAGGCGACGTGCAGAGGACGCACCCTGTCGAAAATGGCCGGTATTGAAGAAGCCCCTCGACGCGCTGAGCGGCGAAGGGTGCGCCGAACGGATCACGAGGTGTCGCTTCTGCGAGGCACAATTCTCGTTAGCGCTCAGGCTCGTCTTGTGCGCGGGCGAAGTGCAGAAAAAGGGGAAGACAGGACTGACGGCATCCACCCTTGCGGCGTCCAGCATCTTCTCGGCGTGCTTGCCCCAACAGAAGAAGACGAGGCCCTTTTCGTTGGGCGACCGGTCGTTGGCGAGGTGCGAGATGATGGCCTGCGTGAAGGGCACCCAGCCGGCCTTCGAGTGCGACGCAGCCTGTGGACGAGACGAACGTGCCAACGTCAGCCTCAAGACCTATCACCGAGGGAATCATCAAGCCTCACACTGTTGTGCCGGACCGTCAGACTCGTGTTGAGCAGCAGGATGCCCTGCTCGGCCCAGGATGTCAGGTCGCCGTGCGCGGGCGGCTTGAAGTCAGGGTACTCGATCGCGAGCTCCTTGTAGATGTTGCGCAGCGAGGGAGGGACCTGTACGCCACGCCGCACGGAGAAGGATAGACCATGGGCCTGGCCAGCTGCGGAAGGCTCAAGGCTCAGTGAGGAGGAACGAGAGGAGGGACGGCGCGCAGCAGGGAGACGCACGCTGATGGTAGGGGCTGCAATGAAAGCTTCAGCAGCAACCCAGTACGTGCGGAGTCAAGGTAGGACGCACTCCTGGCCAATAACAACCACCTTGACATCTTTAAGCTTGGAAAGATGAGTGAACGAGTAGACATCCTGAGCTGGAAGGACAAAGGTGCACGTCAGTCCTTGGGGCATTGACGGCGTTGACGATCGGCTGAGCGTACGCGGTGGGTACACCTTCTGCGTACGCTGCTCGTTGATGACAAACTTCTTCAGCTGCAGCAGAGCGGGAGATGGTCAGGATCGAAGCCGATGAGTGCACGTGCAGGCAGACGGCGCACCTCGAGGAAGGACGGCTTGCTGATATCCTTGCTCAGCACCTCGAGCCAGTCGCGACCCATCGTTTCAAGCTCAAGCTTCACGAGCGGCAGTTTGTCCTCCGATAGCTTAGGGAAGTACCTGTGGAACGACTCGAGTGTATCCGGGGCCGGCGGCGCAAGAGCAGGCGCGTCGCTTGCACTGCTGCTGGTGCTGGGCCCTGCGCTGGCCGCGACCTCCTGCGTCGATGTCGCTGCTGCGGAGGCGTCCTTGACGGGCGCCTTGCCAGGGAGGATGAGCGGCGGTGGCGGCTCGCGGCTAAGGCCGAGCGAGGACGTGAGGGTGCGCTGGACGAGCTTCTGCCCTGTCGATGACGCGCCTGCGGCGGCACGCGCCGGGGACGCGGCGGGAGATGCGGCGAGGGCCTTTGTGAGGGCGGACCGGGACGAAGACCTGACGGGAGCCATCATGGAGAGCTCGGACGAGGGGAAGGGGTGTCTCGAAGCTGCTCGGCAGGACCGTTGGAGGCTTGGAGCATGGGAGTTGTACGGCTGAGAGCTCAGCCGCTCATTCGTCCCCAGCGCCGACCCCTGCTGCGATAACCTCCCGTCCATCTGCATGCATTCGCGTCGCAGCTCCAAGACAGTCCTCCTCCTGCTCGTCCCGCTCGCCGTCCTCTCGCTCGCCATCGGCTTCTACTCGTCCAGCTTGTGCGCCCATTCCTCACGATGGATTCGCCTCGCCGCTGCGCAGGCTCACCCGCGCCAACCCTTACTTCCTCGCTCACCCCCGTTCCTGCCCGCCCTCTAGGTCTGGCGCGTTCATGCAGAGAGTGTTCTGTCCTCGTCCGCCATTCAACTCGACCGCCATCAGCCCGCTCCTCCAGCGCATTTGCCAACCCAAGCTCGCCGCAGCAGGAGCCGACCTCAAGCTTGTCTTTGCGCAGAGCCGCTCGCTCGCCTCGACCGCAACCTCGACCACGACCATCAGGCCAAAGGTCTCGCTCGCTGCGCCCTCTGTCCATCACCCTTCGGCTGTCGACAACTCAGACACCATGACCGTCGCTCAAGCAGCAGACCAGTCGACCGGGAGCCTCTTCTGGGACTCGCAGGTCTCGTTGAAGGAGGCCTTCCTCGCATCCCTTGCCGCCGAACCGTCGTCCTCTAACGAGCCCTGGGTCGTCGTCATGGGCAACGAGGCGGGCGACCTCGACTCGCTGGCGTCATCGCTGGCACACGCCTTCTTCCTCAACACGGTCGAGGGCACGCGCGCTGTGCCGCTGATCCTCACGCCGCGGGCAGCGCTGCGCCTGCGCCCGGAGAACGAGATGGCCCTCCGCCTCACCCGCCCAGAGGCAGGGCAGGAGACGCTCGGCAGTCTGGAGGAGATCCTCCTCTGCATCGACGACCTGCCGGTGTCGCCATCGGACCTCGTCAACCGCGGCGTTCGCTTCACACTTGTCGACCACAACGCGCTCCTCGGGCCCTTCAGGCAGAACGTGCGCGACGCTGCGCTGCTCGACTCTACCGTCGTGGGCATCCTCGACCACCACGCGGACGACGGCGCACACACGGCGGCCAAGCCGCGCATCATCGATACGACGGCCGCATCGTGCGCGTCGATTGTTGCGACTTACTGGACGTCGCGCCTGCCCGTGAACGCGACTGGACTTGGCGGCCAGCCGCTGGTGCCCTCCGAGGTCACCAGACTGCTGCTTTCGGCCATCCTGATCGACTCGAACGGCCTTAAGGCGGGCGGCAAGGCCAACGACATTGACTGGCGAGCGGTGGAGTTCCTGTGGCGGCTGACAGGCCTCGACAGCGCGAAAGAGGGCGTGGCGACGGGCGCTGTCGCAAGCATCTCGGCCGCGGACCGCCAGGCACCACCAAACTTGAAGCAGCTCGCGGACGAGCTCAATGACGTCAAGAATAACGTCTCGCACCTGTCGCTGCCCGACCTGCTCGCGCGCGACTACAAGGCGTATGGCGTCCCTTCGGCCTACCTCCAGTCGGCGCCCGAGGTCCACCTCGGCCTGGCGTCCGTCCCGGTGTCGCTCAAGACAATCTTGACGCGCGAGTCGCCAGCGACGCCATGGGCGACGCTCGTCGACGGGCTTGAGGCCTTCGCAAAGCAGGAGCAGCTCACGCTCCTCGGCGTGCTCACGTCGTTCAAATCGGAGACCAAGGGCAAACGCAAGCGCGAGCTGCTGCTCTACACACCGCCCTCCGTCGACGCAGCTGAAGCGGCCAGGCTCTGGGGATCGTTTGCCCCCCGGCTTGAGGCGAACGAGCTGCTAAGCCTGGACGTCTGGAAGCCGGCGTCGGGACCGGACGCACAGGATGGGTGGGCGAGCGAGTGGGCAGGCGGGAGGGGCAAGGTCTGGAGCCAGAAGAAGGCCGACGCAACGCGCAAGACGGTCGCACCCGTTCTGCGTGAGGTGCTCAGCGGTAGCGCGGTAGAGGAGTGATGGCATGGCTTCATCTTGCATCCTCGCCCTTGGCTGTGAAACCGGACAGGCCATCCAGCTCGTTGTTGAAGACCTCCTGCAAGGCGCTTGATGCGGCGGAGGATCGCATCCCGCCCTCAGTCTTGAGCGGAAGCGGGTGAGTGGTCGCTGCGCGAATGAACGGGGGGCGGAGTTTTCGCGCGCGCGTCGCCGATCTTCTCACACCGTCTTCCCGACGTCAAGTTCCAGAATCCCTCCGACTTCGACCCTCCGCTATGCTGACGGCGCGTATAAAGAGGGGGACGGAAGGGATGTTGCTGACCAGCACGCTCGCTCATCATTCTTCTCACCAGCTGCACCCCTTTTCGTGATGCTCCCCATCCCCGCCTACATCCTCCAGCGCTGCGCCGCCGGGCTCTCGTGCGTCTCGTCCTTCTCCCCTGCTCGAACAATTATGGCATCTAACGTGCTTCATATACCTCTCTACAGCGTCGGCTTCGCATCCGGCTTCCTCCTGACCAAAACAACGCACGAGGCCATCCAGAGGGTGTGTCTTCGTTTTTCCTCTTGACCCTTCCGCTCCTCCGGCGCTGACACCCCTGAAGGTCAACAACGGCAGTCCTTTCGGCAGAGGCTCGCGCCCGCCCTTCCGTTTCCCGTGACGCTCCTCCTCGACGATATCTCGACGCCGGGCCTGGTCGAACAGGCGTGGAAGGACCAGGTCGTCGACTGGATGCCCTGAAGGGACGCCCTTGCCCCCGCAGCTGTTGTACCCTCCGTCACTGTACTGCCTCTCTTTCTCTCTTTCGGCCGCTCACTACTTCTCTTTTGCACGACGATCTTATGACCCCGTTTGACGACCTTTGTGTGCGTGCTTGAGAGGGCTGGAAGCAGGCGTTGCGCGAGGGAAAGTGATCCGAGCTGGGAGGCCGGGAGATCAGCGGCGCGAAT
>MVAM01000152.1:0-39412 GCA_014825675.1 Cystofilobasidium ferigula
CCAGGTTCGTCCAGCGGCGGCGAGTGATGCGAGGCGAGGACGTGCTCGAGGTCGGAGAGGTGGACGTGCGAGGCAGAGGGCGGGGCGAGGACGTCTGCGCGGAGCAGGCCAAGGATCTTGGCTGTCAGATCGGGTGGAGGAGATGGCGACGCGTTGGAGGTCGCTGCCGCTGGTGCAAGGAGAGGGCTCTTAACGAGCATGACGAGAAGCGCGGTGATGACGGCCGATTGGATGAGGTTCTGCGCGTAGCGCAGCACAGGAACGAGCGAGTTGAGGATCGGGGGCAGGCGCTTGCCTCCGTCCGACGTTGTCTGAGAGCCGCTGGCGGTGTCTTCTCCGGCGTTTGACGGCGGCGGAGGACTCATCTCGACCGCCACAGCCGAGCAAACGCTCTCGACCAGCCGCCTGACCCACGACGTCAGCGGAAGACCGACCCACGCGCGCACGCTCGCCCGCAGCTGCTCGTTCGTCCAGCACGAGGTAACCTCGGCACGCTCGGCGGTGCGCGCCAGGGTGCGAATGACCGAGGGCAGCGACGAAGGGGGGATCGCGTCGAGCTTTGCGCGACGCAGGTCGGCCTGGTGCGCGGTGTGGCAGAGTAGGAGATCAGTGGGTTGCTTTGAGACTGAAGAAATAGCAGGCACGCACGCGCATGATCTCGCAGAGGTCGATGATGCCAGGCACCGCTCGAACGACGCGTCGCGTCCGCTCCTCGAGCGAGTCCGTCGGCGCCGAAGCGGTGGAGGTGGCCGCCGTTGTTGAGTCCACGTCTTCGGAGGCCGGCGTACCTGCCGAAGGCGCTGGAGAGGACACTAAGGAGATGGCCCGTTGCATACGAGTGATTTCGTCGTCCCTGACAGGTGCGCAAACGATCTTGAGCGCGCTGAGCTGCACACACGTTTTCGCGTGTCAGCCGTGCACAATAGCAGTGATGAGAGAAAGTGCCCGCACTAGACGCATTAAACGCTCTTCAAAGACGCTCGGGTCCCAGGCGGGCGACGTCGTGGATGACGGGACGGGGAAGATGTCGGCGAGTGTTGAGGAGGGGAGGACAGGCGTGGCCGCCTGCACGAGATCCGTTTGGAGCTGGACGAGCCTGAGGACGGACTGCGAATCCGGCGCGGGGACTAGAAGTTGCTCGACCGTCTGCGCTCAGTCACAACCCAGGAATCAGCGGTTGCGCGGGGTTCAAAGAGCAAACTGGCGCACCTGGTCCCAGAAGGCCGACTTCATCATCACCCCCACACGCTCCTCCATCGTCATCCCGAGCGCCTTCGTCGGCCCGTCCAAGCCCCTCCCGCGCTTGCCGAGCGAGTCCATCGCGACCTCGTCGAGCAGGCGCTTGCGCTTGCGTGCGCTCGACTCCACCGTGGGGGTGTTGTCAGGGCTTGACGAGGGTCGGGCGAGCGCGGCGGAGAGGGTCTTGCCGGGCGGGAGGATAAGCGACGGCTGGAGAAGGAGCGTGACGAGCATCGAAGCCTCGGACGTTGGCGTTGACGTAGAGGAGGCCGACGGCGGGACGGGTGCTGACGGCGCAGGCAAGGGCGCAAGTCCCTCCTTCAGGCCTGGGAGAACGAGCACTGAACCGGGAGACGCCAGGGAGGGCGCCTCGGCGAGCGGTGTTGGCGGTCCCGTCATCTCGTCTACGACCTCTTCCGCGATAGATTGGTTGGCCGAGCTGGCGGACGTGGGGTCGGCGTCCATCTTGTCGAGCAGCCGAGCGCCCTCGGGGTCGTGCACGACCATCTCGACCTGCCCTCCGTCGTCCCCTGCCTTCCCGGCAGCCACCACGCCCTCCATCTCGGCGTCACACGCCCGCCTGAGCTTCGCAACCTCAGCACCTCCCTTTGGATCGTGCTCGAGCGAGAGCAGGACCGCCCGCAGCTGCGCCCAGGGTGCTGCGGGGACGAGCGACTCACGCGCGCCGGCAGTGAAGCTCCTGAGGGCGTCCTGCAGCTGGCGCGCCTTGTCCGGCTGGGAGGACTGGAGGGCGCCGACGAGCGCGGCGAGGGCTGCGAGGTTGGGCTGCGAAAGGGAGACCATGGGCTGGAAGTGACGGTCGCGAGGAGGAAGCACGTCGTCTCCACCGCATCGGCAGCAGCGCCGCGAGCCTTGACTTGACCCTCAACGACCATCTCGTACTGTATCCCGCAGCCATGGCTTCCACAGACACCTCGACCCCGACGCCTGAGCAACAGCCCGTCGCCTCGACCTCTACCACGCCTGCCGTGTACCTGCCACCGACGACCGTCGCTCCGCCGCGTGCGTCCCCTCCACCCTTGCGTCCGCCTGCGCGCCCCTACCCTCTTCGTCCAAACGCAGCTTGCTGACACGCCCAGGCCCTCTTTGAACCCACTTCGCAGCCGACCTGCCAGACGAGGCGTACGACCTGACCCCGGCCGAGGCGCAGTCGGTGCTCGCCGGCATCGCAAAGCGCGCAAAGGATGACTCTGTGCTCCGGACGGGCGCCATGCGTGCGCGCGACGCCGCGCCCGTGCGCCGGTGGGACGAGGTGCGGTTGCTCGACAGCCCGTTCTCGTCTTCTAGCCGCGTGGACTGACAGGGATGTCGAATCTGTGCACAGGCCAAGATCAGGATCAAGTTCGCAGACCGGACGATCGTGCAGCAGTCGTTCCCGTCCGACGCACCGCTTGCCGACGTGTATGCCTTCGTCCGACTATCGCTCGCGCCTACACACACCGAGTCCCAATTCACGCTATGTGAGTCCTGCTTCTGGTGTTCAAGCGCACCCGACTGACGCCTCCCTTTGTTTGCGCCGCGCCTAGACATCCCCCCTAACCAGATCCTCCCCGAGCAACCCCCTTCCCCAATCCCGCGCTCCAAGCTGCCCCCACACAAGCGCAACGCCCCGCCCCCGCCCGTCCTGCGCACCCTCTCCGACCACGGGCTCGCGCCCTCCTCCGTTCTCAGCGTGCGGTTCGCCGACCCTGCGCTGAATCGACCAGAAGCAGGCGCACCGCTGCGCGCGGAGCTGCTGGCGAAGGCGCAGGAGCTTCCGGTCGCTGGCGCCACTGCGAGGGCGACGCAGGCGGCGGAGGAGAAGGGGGCGGACGTGAGAGTCGAGGTGCCGAAGAAGGAGGGCGAGGGAAGGAAGATGCCGAAGTGGTTCAAGGGGCCAGGAAGTGAGTCCAGCCCTCGAGCGCCGACGTTGCTGCGCTTACAACTGACGGGCCTGCCGCTGCTTTCACAGAAAAGTAAAGATGACATGCGCTGCGGCCCATGCACCTGCTTCAATATGCGAAGAAGGGTCTCCTCGTGACGGCGGGAGAAGCGGTGCCGTGAGCTCGAGAGGGACGGTTCGAGGAAGTTGCATCGTGATAGGTCGTTGCAGGTCGTCAGGACAGGGGTGATGGTACAGCGAGATCATCCTTCGCCACGCGCAATGGAACGTACGCTCGCTGTTTGGGAGCGGAAGCTTGGGTCAGGTCGCTGTTCCGAGGGAGAGAGGCAGGGGCAGACAGACGTACCGGAGCGCCTCCTCCTACTCCCCATTCACCTACTGCTTCCCTTGACCTTCGGCCCTCGCGGCCGCAGGACCCACTTCTTCTCCGCCGCCGCCCTCTTCGCGCCCCTTGTGGTCCGCTGCACCGCTCCGCCGTCGCCGCTGGCACTTGGCGCGCCGTCTTCCGACCCGCCTAGCGCGAGCACCTTTGCTAAACCCGACTTGCGCTTCCCACCCTTCGCCTTACCAGTGCCCTTGCTTTTCTTGCCGCCCTTCGTAGTCGTCGGTGAAGACGGAGGCGGAGGCGCAATAGGCGGCGGCGCGATGGACGGCGTGCCTGGGTCCGAAGTGGGGACGTGCGCGAGCGCAGGCGCGACGAGCGCAGACGGCGGCAGGGCGACGACATCGTCGTTCTTCTGGGCCCGCCGCTGAGTCGGCGACGATGGCAGTGAAGAAGGTGCCCGGCCCTCCTCGGGTGAAGGCGCCGGCGTCGAACGCGTCCGACGGGACGGCGCGCGGGCGGGCGATGCGTCCTGGGCAGGGGCGGGCGGCGTCGGGTCCAGCCCGCACATCGCGCAATCTTTCTCTATCTTCCTGCCGGTCGATCTACAGGGAATCACGCGCCAGAGATTGTCAAGCATGGTCAGTCAAGCGTGATTGAGGCTGCCGCTTGGGTTGACGCAAGGATGGGGACGCACCGCCGGCGCGCGTCATGCGCCTTGCTGCTCCTTCTGGACTTCGCCTGAGACTTCCCTTTATCACCCACGTCGGCCCTCGTCAGCGCGCCACACCCTGCGCATCCGACCGGACCCGGTGTATCTCCATCGTCGAGCGCAGCACCTGAAGACAATGCGCCATCCGCAGGCGTCGTCCGATGGAGCAGGCGCAGGCGCGCGAGCTGGAGCGCGGCCTTGTCGGGCGTGAGGGCGGCTTCGACGGCGGGCGGGAGGGCGACGGCGGCTGCCATGTGCTTGAGCGAGAGGTCTAGCTTGAGGAAGGTCGGAGCATCCTGCGTGGGAGAGGAGGCGGCGAAGGTGAGGGATGATGTCGAGGATAGGGGACGCCGGGTTAATCCAGGTGCAAAACAATTCGAGGCAGAACAATCACAGGCGGCAATTCACGATTGGTAAGCTTCTTTTCAGATGAAGTCTATAACGGATTGATCGAGGCCGAGTTCGCTCCTTGCCCCCTAACGTCGACCTCGTCCCTCGTCGTCCACCCCGCCCTTCCCCGTCCTCGTCCAGCTTCCCAGCGTGAGTCCTCCTCCGCCCTGCTCCAGCAGCACGACGCACCTTCGACGGCTTCGTCGTGGTCGCAGCGGGCGCGCGTGGGGTGTGGCAGGGGAGGGCGGGAAGGACGGTGTGGCGGCAGATGGGGCTTGGCTCGTCTGGAGGTGGCAAAAAGCCGCTGCTGCTCCAGTCGGTCGTACGCCGACTGGCGGATGGCACAGGCGGGCCGGCAGCGGTGTGTACATGGGCTGTCCAGCAGCCCTGGATGGTTGGAGCTGTTGGCTGAAGGGTTTCTCCTGCTCTCTCATGCGCCTCGCTGCTCCTCGCCACTCCCGTACCCCTCCGTTCCCGGCATCTTGACTGACACTGCTCGCATTGTCCGCCTCGGCGCACTCAAGCCTCTTGGTCGCCTGCCGCTCGAACACGCCCGCTTGATTGCGCCTCGTATCTCGTCGGCTTCCCACTCGCCTCGCATCCGGCGTCGCTTCGTCCTTGCTTTCCTCACCCGTCCCGAACGAAGCCAAACGTCCCTCCGACCGAACTCAGTTCGTCACGCAAACGATGTCGTTCATGCAGCCATTCCCTGTACGCAACACGACGTTGCAAGCGGGACCCAAGACGACGCCGACGCTTGTGCGTTCTCCGTTGCTGCGCGAGTCTTCTTCGTGCTTGTCCTGACACTCTCGTCTCATGTCACGCAGGTCCTGCCCGACCTCTCTGTCCGCCTTCAGTGCCCGGAGTGCTTCCCGCGCAAGCCGGAGCTTGTCGAGGAGTTTGGCAGCGGCGACATCGTCTGCGGCGGGTGCGGGCTCGTCCTCGGCGACCGCATCGTTGACACGCGCTCCGAGTGGAGGGTGCGTTCTTTCCCTGTTCGTCACCAGGGTCGGAGTGGGACTGATCGTGCGTGTTGCAGACGTTCGCTAATGACGAAGGCGACGACCCCTCGCGTGTCGGTTCGGCGTCCAACCCGCTCGACGGGCCCGAGACGTTCGAGACAGGCATTTCGTTCCGCGACGGCAATACGGGCCTGTCGCGCGAGCTGCAGCGGGCGGCGTTCAAGGCATCGACCAAGACGGAGAAGACACTCTCGACGGCGTACACCGATATCGGCGCGCTGACCGAGAAGGTCTCGCTCGGGAAGGGCATCACCGACACGGCCAAGCAGCTGTTCAAGCGCGCTTCCGAGGAGGGCGTGCTCAAGGGCAAGCCGCAGGACGCCGTCATCGCCGCGTGCATCTTCATCGCGTGCCGCATGGGCAACTCACCGCGGACGTTCAAGGAGATCTGCACGCTCACGCAGGTGCCCAAGAAGCTCCTCGGCCAGTGCTACAAGGCACTCGAGCGCGCGTTCGAGGTCAAGAAGTCTGGAGGCAACTCGGTTGACTCGCCCGCAGCGAACGGCACACACCCGCCTTCGCCCATCGCGCCGCGCGATCCCAACGCGCCGCTCACGAAGGCCGACCTGGACGAGGCCGAGGCGAGCAGCGAAACGGTCGTCATCTCGCAGATGCTGCCGCGCTTCATCTCGAACCTTGGCCTGTCGCGTGTCGACGGCTTCCAGGCCGCGGCGTTCCACATCCTCGTCGCGGGCAAGGCGCTCGGTCTGATCGACGGTCGCTCGCCGCTCACTGTCGTCGGATCGCTCCTGTATTTCACGTCGCACGTCTGGGGCTGCGGCAAGAGCGCAAAGGAGGTGTGCGCAGTCGTCGAGACGACCGAAAGCACCATCCGCGCGCGCTACAAGGTCCTGGTCGACGAGAAGGAGCGCCTGGTCAAGCCCGAGTGGCTCGTCGACGGCAGGGCCGACTTCAAGCGCCTGCCCAACTAGGCGTCTTGTCGTTGCGTCCGTCGCGTGCGCAGTTTCTTTCGGCCCTGCGCGCAGTCGCAGTGCACACTGCCCCCCCCCCCCCCCCTCCCCTCCCCTTATCCTAGGCTGTCCTCCTCTCATTGACGATTCCATAACCTGTTGTTCAACGCGCTGTACGATATGCGAGCGCAGATGAGACAACACACAGCGAAGCTTGATAGACTGCATGCAGTAGTGCTGGGTGTTGTACATGCGCCCTGCGCCGCTCTTGGGAAGGGAGTCGGGGCGTGCGAGGACGGCTAAGAGGAAGGAGGCTGGAGGAGAAGGCAGCGCTCACGAGTCACTACTGCACCCCTTGCAGCCGCAGTGCACTGCAGCAGTCGAGCAGCCGGAGCTGCTGGTGTCAGCAGTCCGTTGGTGGTTGCGGAAGGCTTGCGAGTACAGGGTACGCACCGCACTGGATCGTCTGCCCCTCCTTGAGCTTTGACTTCGGCACGCGGCAGATACACGTCGAGCCTGCGTAGTTCATGTCCTTCGTCTGGATGCACCTCAGGCAGCCTGAGTCGCCGTCGAACACCGGATGTCAGCGAGCGCGCTCAGGGTCGATACTGAGAGGGCCAGGACGGACAGAGCTTCTCGTAGCCCTGCTTCTTCCACTTCGCGATCAGACTGGGGAACATCGGTCGTCAGAACACATCATACGAAAGCAAGGGCTGCAAGAGGGGACGTACTTTGCGTCGGCGTACTGCTCCTTCAGCAGCCAGTCGTACAGGTCCTTCGAGATCGCCTCGCGCTTGTAGTACAGGTCGTAGATGTATCTCGAGCGCGTGTGTGCGATCTTTGTCTGTCACCCAAACGATCTCCATGTCAGCCAACCCGCACAGGACAAGCAGGGAAGCGAACGGGAAGGGACAAACGATGTTCCAAGTGCTCTCGACCTTGCGCTTGCCCTCGTGCGGCTCATTCTCGGCGTCGCGCATCTTGCGCGCGTAGTCCTCGAGCACGGGCGCGATGTCCTCGTACCCTTCCGGCGGCGGCTTCGTGCGCGACGTCTTGATCTTGGGCATCTGTGAGAGATGGACGCGTTACAGTGCGCAGAAGGAGAGAGAGGTCCGGAGGGTGCAGCAGGGGATGAGGCGAGACCGTCAGCTCAGCTCCCACGATGAGGATTTGAGCCCGCTACAGCTGACGACCTTGTACGAAAGCAAGACATACCCTTCTTCACGACGACAGGAAACGGAACAGTTGAAAGCTGAGAGCCGAGGAGTTGAGGGCGGGCGAGCTGCGAGGAAGCAAGGCAGGACCCGGGCACGCAGGTCAGCTCAGCTCCTGCCGTCCGACAAGCCTCGAGTTCACTCTTTCGTCGACGCACAGACAAGCGAAGGTGCCGGCGGAGTGGATGTTGTTCCAGGTGCGGATCTGCGAGGATGGCAAGAAGGGGTAGAGGCGGCCGGTGGGTGTTGAGGTTGCGGCTCGCCGCCTCTGTACGAGCCCACTTGGGCTGAAGCCGCCCCAAGCCATCACTCGCCCTACAGACCACTACAAGACTCGCAAGGTCCCCAGCTTACGCTCGACACGACCGGACAAGCCTGTTCCGTCTTGTTCGAGCTGTACCGGTTTGAAGGGAGGTCTTATCGGTCGAACGGCGGCTGTCCTTGCGTCTGCTCCGCGCGAGCTCTCAACGTTACGGCCAGGACCAGACCGTTGACCTCTCGCCTGAAGCGTCCTCAGCGGTGCGTCAGGTCTCGCAAGACAGCAGTAGAGCCTCTCGCTGACGCCTGAGCATGGTCCTGGTAGCAAGGTCGCCTTGCTATGACCTCTCTGTCGCCCTTGACCTCCGCGCCGACCCCGCCCCGGCCGACGCACTCCCGCCTGCGCTCAACGACCATCTCATCGCTCAACGCGCCTCCTCCAGCACCGCCGTCGACGGCGTCCGGGAACGAGTATACGCCGTCGGTCCGCCTAACATGCTGGGCGCACAAGGACTCGGACAAGCTCCCCCTCGTCGTGCTAAACCCTAAGGCGTTCCCGTACGCTAAGGACGGCGACCTCGTTCGCGTCCGGCAGCTCGACGCGCCTGCGGGCGCTGGTGGCCCTGGAGAGGGCAGCAAGAAGAAGGGCAAAGGGGTGTTGAGCCAGGGTTTGCTGTTCAAGTACGTCGAGGGCGACATCGCCAAGATCGACAACCCGCGCCTCAAGGTACGCGTGCCTCCTATCCAGTCGCCCCGTTGTAGACCGCGGCTGACCCAACCGCTACGGAAAGTTGTCGATTCGAGAGAGTGCGGTCACAACCTTTGGCTTTAAAGCCGACACTGCGACGCTGCAGCTGGATGTGGTGCGTTCCTTGCCGGCGCGCGGCTGCGCGCGCGCGCTCTGCATCAGCTGATGCCCTGCTTCACCGCAGGTCGAACGCGAGGAGGTGACGGCCGACTTCATCGAGCTTTTCTTCAAAGACCAGTACATCGGCCGGTCGGACATGTGGCGTTTGGGCTGCAGCCTGGAGGACACGTGCATCTACACAGGGCAGGAGGTGCGTCCGCAGCAGTTCCACTACCTCCAAACGCCTGCTCGGCTGACACAACGATTCACCCGTGCAGATCACCTTTGCCGGCGTCGTTAAGGCCGAGGTACGCAACATCTACATCGGCGGCGAGCGCGTGTCGTCCTCCTACTTCACGGCGCGCACCAAAACAATCTTCCGGTCCGCGAGCGCAAAGTACTTCGTCTTCATCCAGGTCTGCCGCGAGACATACGAGTTTGACGAGGACGGCGAGCGCTACTACGAGAAGGCGATGGTGCGTCGCTTTGCCTGCGGCTCGGGCCAGCCGTTCGCTGATGTGATTTGTGCCGTGGCAGGACGGCTTCCTGCCCGAGCTGTTCGAGCGCTGGCAGACGCTCAAGGCGAACCATGTTGTGACGATTGTCCTGTTCTCGCGCGTGTCGTACGACCCGTCCGAAATCGACCTCATCTCGCCCGAGTGCCTCAAGTACAACGAGGAGGTCGGCTGGCACAAGGACTTTGTGCGTCAATGCTCCCTTGCGCACAGCGCAATGGCTTCGGCTGATGCCTCTGGCCGTGCGTGAACAGTACAAGGTCTGCTTTGACATGGACACCATCACCGACGCCCGGCCCGTCATCAACAAGCTCAAGATTGAGCTCGCTAACTTCCGCAAGATCGTCCTGCTTGACCACCACCACAAGCCGGGGACGAAAGCTGTCATTCCTGGCTTCTTGACCTACGTCCGTCTAACCTCCGCAAATGAGTGCTCTCCGATTTCGACTGACGCCCTGAGTCATCCTCCTCCGCTCAGGCCTACCAAGGCAACGTGCTGGAAGCGATCAACCTCGCTCTCAACCCTTATGACCAACACAACTTGAACCGCGACTTCGTGCGCACCGGTCTGTGCCTCACGCTCATCACCCCCGGCACCGGCTATTTCAAGGTCGATAAGCAGTGCGTCTTTCCTTGCGCTGGATCCATTCCGCCTCCTAACCACCTCATCCACCCCAGCCTCCTCCGTCTGACGACCGAGCGATGCAACGACCACGGCCTAGGGCTCGACCTCGTCTGTCTCAACAAGATGCCGCTGCACAGCGTCCCTCTCTTCGGATATCTGTCGGCTAACCCGGACGGGGTCGAGCGTGAGCCGTCTCTGGGCCCGGCCTCGCCGCATGGCAACAACGGCGGCGGCGGGCGCTCTCCTGTACTGGGCGCGTCACAGGGCAAAGAGGGCAGCCTCAGAGACCCGCTCTATTACGACCCACCCTCGTACGCGGGCACGAACGAGATGAAGATCTTCTACTCGGTTGTCTTCTGGGTCTACTGCAGTTTCTGGTCGAAGAGCAGCGACAAGGCATGTCTTTCGTCTACCTTGCTCTGCGTCCTGGCGCACTGACGAACATCTGCGGGTGTTCCATCTGCAGAAATACCGCAAAGGCATGTTCTTCCCGCGCGTCAAGATGAGCAACATCCAAAGCCTCGGCGTCCTCAATCATGACCTGTCGACCATCGTTCTGCCCCTGCTGCGGCCTCAAGACGGCGTCGGCGGTCAGACGCGGGACGAGCGGAAAGCGCTTCGGCAGGCGCACGACCTGCGCGTCTTCGCGCATGCCGAGCCGGTTGAGGTGGACGACACGGCCACGAGCATCTACTCGTCCTCGGCCAAGCTCACGACGGGCGTCTCGCTCTCGTCTCGCAGCGGAGTCTCACAAGGGAGTCAGCACTTCCTTTCATCGTCCTTCCGCTCGGCACACAGCGTCACCGGCTCGTCGTTCCCCAAGCCAGGGTCACTGCGCGACCGGCTTCTGCTCGAGTCGACGACGCATCCCCGACCTGCTCCGACAACTGGCCTCTCAACCTCGCTCGGTCGCACCAGTCCATCCAAGGCGCTCACCAAGCGGCCTCTACCTTCGTCACCAAGCAAGCCCGAGGGACATCAGGGCGCCTTTGTCAAGCGCGAGGTGCCTCGCTCGACCCCATCATCATCTGGAGCTTTGCGTCCCCCTCCTCTGCCCTCCAACCTCTCGCAACGCATGCAGCCCACCATCGCCCTTCCTCGCCATGACTCGATCTCGTCAACTCACTCTAGTGGAACGGTTACTCCCAGCTCAAGCAGCCGCGCTACGGCCTCCGCAGTGCTTGCGCCCTTGTCGGCAGAACCAAAGGCACCCACGCCTGCGCCGCCGCCCAAGCCCGAGCCGTTCTTTGCCAAACTCGGTTCCAGGCTGCTCTATCCGTTCTATACGCCTCGGTCTCCCACGCCACCTACTCCGCCTCCGACGGCCACTGAGGACAGCAACACACCTTCTTACTCTCCTGCTCCACCGGCCTCTCCTGCTTCCACCGTCGCCGCTCCTCCATCACTTCCTCCCACACTTCCGCCTTTCTTCACATCATCTCCGACAGCCGGACAGGTCCGGCCCATTACGATGCCCCCTTCCTCAACAGGGCAAGCGTCGTCCCGCCGGTCGGTTCAGGGTGACTCGCCCCGCAACTCGTTCACGGACGCGATTCTGCATGGATCGGGCGCGCAAGACAGCTCTCCGGGCATGGACACCCGCCTGCGAGCTGGAGCTGGGGCTGCACCTCGGTGGCAGCGCGTCGTCAACCCTTGTCAGTCACTTTTCTTTCCTCTGACACGACGATGTGCGCTGATTCAACTCTCCCGCAGGCAATCCTTCCGCAAGTCAGATGTTGGCACGCGAGGGCAGCCAACGCTGGCAGCACATCCTTCCCCGCGAGGTTAACCTGCACCGCGTCAAGTGGAAGTCGCTCTCGACTGTGCGTCCTCTGGAACCTCCTCTCTGTCCACCCCGAGGCTGATGGCGGCTTGGTGATCTGTGCAGCCCGCTTGCTTGCCGATCACGACGCACTACCTCCCACCACAGACTGAGCTGAGCTCACGCAACCTCTATACGCTCAAGAGCATCGAGGTGCGGCCTCTCCGTTGACTTCTGATGGTGAAGCTACGCTGATAGGGCTTGCTTCGTCTTGCAGTACCCGATGGCCGAGTTTGACGAGAGCACCTTCATTAGGCCGTCGTCTAACGGGGTTGTGGACAAGCGCGCAGTCGTCAAAGAGATGGCGATGCAGAGGTACGTTTTGTCAAGCCCATAGCCTGCACGCGGCACTGACTGACGTCCTTGTACTCCTGAAGACTCGCGCAAGGCTTCCAGGTCATCGTCGCCGAGGACCACGAGCCTTCTCCGCAGCCTAACGAGCTCACGATCATCACCAACCTGGTCTCGCAGCCGCTGCCGGTCACTAAGGCGCCAAATGTACCTCAGCGTCCGCTGCCCGGCGGCGCGTCCGAGGCTCTGCGCTCTTCTGAGGGCTCGATCTTCATGGTGCGCTCTTCTTCTGAGCCTCATTACCGGCGGGCTGTTGACCGCTTGTGGTTGCCCCCCCGCCCCCCTTTGCAGAGCCTCTCGAACCAGATACACCGACTCGACTACAAAAAGGAGAGCGACACCGTCACCGTCAGGCAGTACACCCGCGTCTCCAAGTACTCGACCGCCGAGATCCCGTACGAGGGCCTCGTTTGGTCGAGCATGGGCTCGAGCTTCCGCCGCACCGAGGCATCCTTCAGCTTCCCTGTAAGCTCTTTCCTGAGAGTCCATCTTTGAGTGTGTCCTGACGAGGCGGTCTCCCGCCTCCAGTCGACGCGCTGGGAGACGTTCCGCTGGAACAAGCTCGACGACCTCATCACCGGCTCGAGCAATGACATCGACTCGATCGGCTCGGCCTGGCGCGCGCGCTTCATCCTTGTTCCGTCCGAGCACGAACCCGCGTCCATCATCACCAACAACGAAACGCTGACAAAGGAGGAGGTGCGTCCTCCTTGACCGCCTCGCAAGCAACTCGCACTGACCCTCCTTGGCTTGCAGGTCCACATCGAGGGTGCCCGCATCCTGCTCGACCAATTCACTAAGGCACGCTACGTCCCACCGTCCGAGTCGGAGAACCTCGCCGCGCTCGAGCCGATCCGGCTCGTACTGTCGACGCTCGATCCGTCGCAGAGCGTGCAAGACGAGGCCATCGGCAAGCAGCTACGCGACCTCGCGAACCGCCGGCGCGCGACCAAGAACCACATGACGATCGGCAAGATGTCGCTCCCCGAGATCAACGCGGCGCTGATGGATCCCAAGTTGGGCCTCGCGCTCGGCGAGCACATGTGGAAGCTGCGTCGCTACGTGCGCTCTCTCCCTGTCATGCACTCCGCCATGCACGAAGGACTAATCGTCACGTCCCTTCGCCTCACAGCCCAACAGCTTCACGAGCGACGCCCTCGTCGACTGGCTGTACAAGTCGTGCCGCGATATCAAGACGGTGGACCAGGCGGTGCAGTGGGCCAAGAAGCTGTACGACGACGGCCTGTTCAAGCATATGTCGGGCCAGCACAAGTTCATCCACGGCACCTACATCTACCAGTTCTGCCCGCCGTACGGCCCGGCCGTCGCCAAGTCGTCCGGCGGCTGGTTCTCCTCCCGACGAGGGACGACGGAGAAGGTCAAGGCCGTCGCCGACGCCCCTTTGGACTCGCCTTCGTCCGAGACGACGCCCAGGCTGCAGAAGCGCAAGCGAGTGGCGAGGTCAAACGAGGTGATCATCGACCTGGACCCGCACCGCTCCAGCGACCGCGCCGAGACCGCGACCCTTCGCCACGACCTCCTCTACAACGAGTGCGTTCTCCACTCGCCCTTGATGTGCGATTCTGTCGCTGACACTTGCTTTTTCTTCCGCGTGCGCAGGAAGAACGGTTTCAACTTCGAATTCATGTGGCTCGGTATCACCGCCGGCCTGGCTGAGAACCTGCGCAAGCAATGGAGTGAGAAAGTATGGCGCTACGGCCTGCGTATCGTCGAGGCGCCCGTCGAGCAGATCAGCACCATCTCGTCGCGCTCGGCCTTCCGCGCGCCGCTACACATCCCCCTCAGCGTCCAACCGCCGGACGCGAGCGACTTTGACCCAAACCTCCGCGGCGACCAGCGGCCTGTCTCCTACTTCTACGAGGCCGCATTCCTCCAGCAGCAGGGCTTCTTCCTCGATGTGAGCGTCTGTTTCTCAGTTTATAGTCCAAGCAGCGCGCTGATGGGACTCCCTTCTCTGCATGTTAGTTCGAGTCGGACAAGCACTTCGCGCCTGACATCGAATACCACTACCCGGGCAAGCCTTACTACGACTACTCGCAGTTCGTGCACCGAACCGGGCTCGCGTTCGTTCAGAACCTTGGCGACGGCAAGGGGTTCCTCTGGCTCAACAACTCGCTCTACTCGGACACGAAGCGCGACCTCAAGCACGCGCAGGGTGTGTCGATCAAGGCGCGCGAGCGGGCGCTGCGGGAGAAGTTCACCGCCCTGTGCGCTTCGGAGGACGCCCTGCGGGAGAGCTACAAGATTGCGCGGCTCGCGAGGGAGCGCGACTTTGAGCTCATGGAGCTCACGAGCATGGGTGCGGCCGGCATGACGAAGACGACGTCGACGCTCTCGTCCAACTCGAACCCGTCGTCGTCGACGAACGCAACGGCGGCGATCATCCCACCTGTCGCCTCCGGCGACACCCAACAAGCGCCCACACCGAGCGCCCCTGTCGCCGCGAAGGACATGCCGCTCCCTCCCACACCGGCCGTTCAGCAGGCGACGCTCCTCAGCCCGCCGCACCACCCTCCGCCGGACGTGACAAGCCGAGACCACACATGATTGCTACCCTGCTTGTACCTTACTCCGCAATGCCTCCTCCTCGCCATCTTGATGACCCTGAACGACTTGAGTGGATGGACGAGCAATCACCCGACCCGGTGACGAGCGCGCGCAGTCGGCGGGCGAGCGAGATGGCCCGCGAGGCGCCGTCCTTCCTCGACGACCGACCCTAACCCGATCTCAAAACGAGCAGGATGGCCTCTTTCAAGCCTGCCCCGCCCGATCTGCCGCCGCGCAAGACGCTATATGAGTCGTCGCCCCATGTCCCACCTCCGCCGCCGCCGCCGCTGCCGCCGCTCGAGGAGTCGACGGACGCCCTCTCGCTCTGGGCTTACACGTCGTCGGCGACCCTCGCCGCCCTGGCAGCGCCTTTGCTACTTTTCCCTCGGCTCCTGCTCTTCCTCGCCGGTGGATTCGACGATGGCCGTCCTGGTGGAGGGAGCCCGCACGACGACTGGAGCGGCAGGAACGCTGAGCTGTCCGGTCTAGAGCGCTTCCTCGCTGGCCAGCTAGGCCTACTGTTTGTCCTCACGTGCTACTTCTCATCAACGGCAGGCTGACCAGTCAATACATGAGCGGCTTGCAGGCTGCTCGGCTTCGCGATCATCGTTCTCGTGCTCGTAAGCCCCCCCTCCCGCGCTTCCGCCCCTTGTCCACCTCAACTCTTGCTGACGTCCATCCCTCTCCTTTGCCTCGTCCGAAGGCCTCGCCTGCTCCGGCCCACGCTGACGCGACTATTGCCGCTGATGCTGCCTATGACCGTTTCAAGACGGTCGCCGTCACGACGCCGCTGCTGTTCCTGTCGTCCTTCTTAGCGTACACCTCGACGCTCGGCAGCCTCGCTACCGTCATGAGCGTCGCCACGGGCGGCCTTGGCATCTTCGGCGCCTGGGTTGTACGTCCCGCATCTCTCTCTTGAACCCCGCTGAGCGCTGACCTCGCTGCTCGTGTTGGCCTGCAGCTCATGTTCAACGACGAGCCCGCCTCGCTTTCCAAGTCGACGCACGCCGACAAGCACACGTCGTCCTTCCCGTTCCAGAACAAGGCGTCCGCCAGCTCAATCAAGAAACGCTTCAAATGGAAGCCGAGCAGGCCTGACCCGGCTGTGGCGCCTGTCCGACAGCGGGCGACGGCGGGCGATCCGTTGGCTGCTGCGGAAGAGATCGAGCTCAAGACGCGCTGAGCTGTGCCATGCCGCTGCTGGAGGCGGCGCTCGAGGGGAGGAGATGCTGCACAAGGAGTGATGCCATGCCGTCTTGCATCCTGTCTCCGTCGCCTGCTGGGAGCGGCTGGAGTGAGCCCAGGCTATCTCGAGTGACGTCCCGCGTCATCGCCCCCTCGAGCCCAACGACGTCGAGCCTGCTGCCTGAGCCTCCGAGCCCTCCCTTCCACCATCCCATCACCCCTCTCGACCTTTATCCCCCCAGCTCTTTCTAAGCCATGTCCGGCTTCATGAAGAAGCATGCCATGAAACAGGCCGGCGTGCGTTCCTCCCACTCGTTGTCGGCGGTGAGGTCTCCTGCTGGCGCCGGCGGTGGGCTGACCCCACCAGCTAGCGCGCCCTGCCTCCGTCCCTTGAACCTCGCAGAAGCTCTTCCAAGCCAACGCAGCTTCGATGACCCCGTTGGATCCCGTGTACGAGGAACACGTCGACGCCCGGTGCGTCTGCTCTGTCGCCACTGCCGTGCAGGGACGCCGGACTAACTGGTTCGGCGGACGCTCCCTCGCTGTGGGCTGAGCAGCGGTAAGACGCGGCGGGTCAAGGTGTGTCCTGCCTCTTCAGAGGGTGGCGCCAGCAGAGGGCTGATGGAAGCTACCCCCTCGTATAATGCAGCGTGAGCTTCCGCCCGGCCTGTCGAAGCGCGACCAGCGCATCCTCAAGAAGGTCAAGCGGCGCGCAGTCAGTCCGTTCCCCCCGCCACCCGTAGGCCTCTTCGGCGAGGGTGACGTTGACGCCGGACCGTCCTCGTGAGCAGCGCCGACTGGACCGGGGGATGAACCTCTGCGGATTTCGGGTCGGGTACACCTTCTGGCTGTCGCTCGTGCCGGTGCGCCTGCCTGATACATTCTCCTCAGTCCTGACCCTCTACTCACGCGCGCTGCTCATCTTCCTCCAACCAGGTCGTGGGTGACGTCGCCGACATGCTGCTTAATTACTTTCTTGTCCTACGCGTCGCGAAGCAGGCCGACATCCCCGATTGGCTCTTCCGCAAGATGGTCGCCAACAACGCCGTGTCCGCGTCGTTCTCCTGTGCGTCCTCCCCCCTCCCCCCCCTGCTTCTGACCTGAGCACGGCGTCGCCCATGCCACCGTCGCTCTACACCCTCATCTTGGCGCGGTGCCTGATTATGTCCCTCGCGACGACGCACGCAGTCATCCCCGTCGCAGGCGACATCTTCCTCGGCCTGTGGAAGGCCAACTCGCGCAATGCGCTCCTGCTCGAGCAGTTCCTCGCCAAGCGTGGGCAGGAGGCGCTCGCAGCGCAGGGTGCGGCGGCAGGCGTCGCGCATGCGGGTGCGGGCGAGAAAGGCGGGAGGAAGTGGTGGGGTGGGAAGAGGGAGGAGAGAGCGCCGCCAGTGTCGGCAGTCTAATGGACGCCGGCTGGACGGCGCACACTCAGTAGACAGACCTGCACGGACTCGCCCTCAGCACCACACGTTGCTATCAGCCTTTTAACGCGCTCATGTTCGCCCATTGTCCCACCTATCCTACCTAGCAGTCCATCTGGCCACATCACCTTCCACCGCAACGCAAAGATTCACGACCCTTCATGACGTCCGCTCGCTGCTCATGAGCCGCTCCCTCCAGCGACTTCAGATAGCCTAGATCTTCGATATCAACTTCTCAAAGTACAAGGGACGCCAAACGATGGACTCAAGGACAGGCAGAGCGGGACGGGCAAATTACGAGCGGCGGACGAAGAGGGAGAGGAGGGATGAGGTAGGGCGACCCGACCGTCCCTACATCACAATCTGGCCGAACGCGCGCGCGTTGCCTCCAACGGCAGCGCCGGCCGGGACGGCAGGCACCTGCTGCTGCTGAGCCTGCGCCGCGGCGGCGGCAGCTGCGACCGCCTGCTGCTGCTGCTGGGAGCGGTCCTCGAGGAACTCGTACGCGAGCGTAAAGTCCTTCTGCTCGACGCGCGACCACGTCGCCGGGTCGAAGAAGATGTACGTCCCGCGCTCGTACGACGCGGTCTTCTCAGTCGCCTCTGCCCGCGGGTCCTTGGTGAGCCAGTAGCCGATCTCCTTGTGCCACCGCCAGTGCCGGGCGTACCTGCGCGCAGGCGAGACGAGCATGTCAGTTTCGAGCTGCTTCCGCAGCACGGGCGCCAGCGGGAGAAGGGCAGACGCACAGCTCCTGCGCGGCAAACTCCTGCAGCGCGTCTCTCGGGCACGCGTAGAAGACGTAGAACAGCGTCTCCTCGGCAAACAGGTTCATCTTGGTCTGCGCCGCCGCGGGCCGGACGTTGTAGCACGACGGCGTGTGGAACTCCTCCTCGAGGTGGACGCCTCGCGTGAGGGCCGGGTCTGCCCAGGGGGCGACGAGCGAGGTTGATAACGGGCTGCAACGCGTGAGAGCAGGAGCATCAGTACTCAACGCTTCTTTCAAGGCGGAGCGCGGCCAAGTAAAACCCACTCGACGCCAGCCATGTTCATGCCGAGGCTCATGAGGTCCGTGCCAAACGCAAGCATGCCGCGGTCCTCGTCGGCGTTGCGGATCGCATGCAGGAACGCTGCAAGCCCCCACTTGTCAGCGGGGCTGGCAAGCACTTGCTCAGCCGGCACCGTCTGCGTCGGGAATGGGCCCTCTTGCGGTGGCTGGCCGGCTTGCTGCTGCTGGAGCTGCTGCTGCTGCTGCTGCTGCTGGGGTGGCGGGAGCAGGTCGGACGGCGGTTGCGGGGACGGGTGCGAGGGCAAGGGCGTGCCGTTCGGGGGCGGCGGACGCGACTGCTGGCCTGGAGGAGGGGCGAGTGCGTTGGCGGCACCCGCTGACGGCGTCTGCGTCGGCCATGCAGACTGCCCCGCGTTGGCCATCTGCAAGGCGGAAGGTGATCGATCAGCCAAACCTCACCGTAAGCGAACGCGGCGGACGCACCCGCATGTCTTCTTGCAGGCCTCTTGCTCCCTTTCCACCCTGTCCGACACCACCGCCCATCTGGCCCTGCTGAATCTGCTGTTGCTGCTGGTGTTGCTGCTGCTGCTGCTGCTGCTGCTGCTGGTGCATTTGCCCAGCAAGCCCCATCATCGCCGCGCCGCCGACAACGCCGTTGAGCATGCTGCCGTCACCGCCGAGCGCGGGGAAGTCGTCGGCGTTGAACGCGCCGTTCCCGACCGGCTGCTGGCCGTGCGCACCCTGCTGAGCGGCCTGGAGCGCACTCGCCTGCGCCGCGTACGACTGGGCGTTGAGCGCGGCGAGGCTGGCGTTCGCGCCGTTCGCGCCGCCGAGGGCCGGGAAATCGGCGTCCTCGTTGCTGTTGCCACCGGCGGACGACAGGTGTTGCGAGTGTGACAGTTGCTGCGAGTGGGAGGACGAGAAGAGCGACTGGTGCGACGGCGTCGCCGACGGCGGACCCTGCTGCGACGACAGCGACTGCGGCTGCGCATTGCCGATCTGGGGTGTGCCGCCGCCGGACATCATGCTCAGCAGGTTCTGTTGGTGCTGGTTCGCACTTTGGTTCGCGCCTGCGGGATTCGAGCCCTGCTGCTGCTGCTGCTGGAGCCCGCCGCCGAAGGGGAAGCTGCCTGCTCCCGATCGCTGCTGCTGCTGCTGCTGCGACTGAGCGCCGGCCATCCCTCCGCCGGACAACGGGTAGCCTTGGGACGAGCCTGCTGTACCCGGTGTTCGAGGGTGCTGGGCAGAAGGGTACGGCGACTGCTGTCCTCGCTGCTGCTGTTGCGAGCCCGGGGGTGGTGGCGGCGGCGGGCCGTTAGTCGAGTACCCGCCGTTCGGTGAAGGTGTCGGCGCTGACGGATAGCCGGACGACCGCGGGAACGCGTTGAGCGACGACGTCGGCATGGCGCCTAGTGCTGGAGGGCGAGATGGAGGTGCACCTGGGCCGGGGGCAAGGCGGAAGAGGTGAGGAAGCAGGAAGGGTTTTTCGGACGTTGTAGATACGGCCAACGTGGACGAGCGTCCGAGACAAGCAAGAAGACGAGATACGATCAGCTGGAAATCCTGCAAGTAGCCGACGCGGAGCAAAGGCCCAATCCAGCAGTTCGAACGCACCTGAGCGGTTCATCTGGGAGGACGGTCTCGGAGGAACGAAAGGATCCGGCGCCGATGGACCCTGCTGCTGGGCGGTACGCAAGAGGCACACAGCAAGGGCACGGCAAGGTCGACGGGTGTGCGGTCGACACGTCGAGATAGGCGGGCGGCGGCGAGGGAGTTCGTGAGAGGCAAGGACAAGGGCAGGAGATCCAGTTGCAACAGACGGTTCGTCGCGAGGTCGGTCGAGCAAGGGAACCGCAGGACGAGCGAGGGCGCAGACGACGGCCAGGATGGAGAGTCGGAGCAGCAGCTTGTCAGCCGGGGATGCGACGCCAGACGGCTACCCACGGGACGTACGAGAGGATGGTGCTGGACGGTCGACGAGCTCGTTGAAGGCGCTCGCCTCTCGTCGTGGCGGCGGCGTCTTGTCGCCAGTTACAGTCATCCAGCCGTAAACCCCGTAAACCTTGGGCCAGTCCGTCTCCCAGTTCCACACGACCCCGGCTCAAGGCGGTCGACAGGGCTGCTGTGCGGAGAGCAGCCGGATGGTCCGGCGCATGCTCCCTGGTAGAGCCGCTCGTGTCAGGGTCATGGTGATATGTACAGTGCGCCCCCCCCCCCCCCCTAGAACGCTCACAGCCTTGCCTGCGCTCTCCCTCGCTCACTTGGCCCAGTCGACGGCCCGACATCTTCGTCAATCCGCTCGGGCTCGAGCGAGAAGTCCGGCACGCGGTCGAAGGCCTTGCACGCGACGTCGATGAGAATGGACCTGCGGGTCAGCAAGGCGCATCAGCACACTTCCACACCCCCTTGTTCATCCGCCGCCATCGGCGCAAGAGGACACGCACGCTGTCAGCCCGCGCACCGGCTGGATGCCCAGCTCTTCCCTGTTTGTCAAGAATCTGTGCGCTCCACCGCAAGGACAGTCAGTAAAATGAACTCTCACTGCCAAGCAGCGCCACAACGCACTGATGACGCCGCAGTCTCCGTCCAGGCAGGTCGACATCGAAGAAGCCGTAGTAGGGACGGGCGCTTTGAGCGACGGTAGCCTTGGGCGGGAAGGGTGAGGTCGACGAGAGGAAGTTGGAAAGGGGGAGAGCAAAGAGATCCGTCACTTCGGAGTGGTTGAGCTCCGGCTGCGCGGTTTACTGCAGTGTCAGTTTCGACAGCGCGACTCAAAAGAATGGGACCAACAATGAGAGTCTTGTCCTTGATCCAGACGACAATTCTGCTCCGCGAGACCGAACGATGGATCAGCAGGAAGCGGAGTATCAGCTCAGGGTGTGCGCGCACGGGGTGACCGGCATGCCCTCGCGGCTGATATCCTCGTCACCGTGACAGAGGTAGACGACCTTGTTCTTGTCCTGTAACAGTCCGATCTCCTCATACGCCTCCCGTCGCTATATAGACACAGAGGAGGGTCAGCGTTTGAGCGAATCAGGCTGAGGGTTCGGCCCTCATGACGCACGGCAGTTGCCTCCAGCGTCAGGTCGGTCGGGTCAACTTTGCCACCCGGAAGCGCAGTATCGCCGGGGTACCCACGGAGGGTCTTGCTTCGCCTACCAATACATACAGGGCGGAAGTCAGCCTCGAGGAGAGGGAGGGAAGCTGCTGCGGACGGCGCGCAACACGAGCGTACCCGACCTGCATTCCCATTGACCTGCCGTGCGTGCAGCGTTGAACGTACCTCGAAAGCAGGACGTAAATGGTGCTCTTGCGTCCCAGGAACAGCGCGACGAGTACAGCAGCTTGCCGTCGATGCTGCGAGTGGTCGATCAGCGCCGGTGCTGGCGTCTGCCGTCCAAGCGCTGCGAGCCGTTCGAGCGCCGCGTACGCCTCTTTCGCGGCCAAGTCTTCTTCTGGTGTATCTTGAGGGCTGAGGGCGGCCATTCATACGCCCTGGATGGCTTGGGGAGGGTGGCCGAGTGACGGTCAGGTGTCGTCCTCATTCTCCGGCGCCGACGCGCACGAAAGCGGCGGGCTGGCAGATAGATGGTCCTGACGACCACCTTGCCTCCTCCGTCCTGCAACAACTCAGCATGGCATCCTCTCCCCCGCCTGCAAGTTCCAAGCGCCCTGCAGACGACGTTCCGTCTGAGGACGACAGCGGCGACGACATCGGTGCGTTCAGCCGTTCGTGCTGTACCCTGGGCTGCTGGGCAGCTCGCGTTCAGCCCAGCAGCGGCATTCGTCCTCCCAACTGACAACGCCAACCTACTTTCTCGCGTTGCAGGCCCGACACTGCCTGGGGCTGGCGCGGATGACAGCGAAGACGATGGACCGATGCCGCCGTCAGCGAAGGAGTCGAAGAAGCGCAAGAAGCGCAAGGGTGCGTCTGTTCCTACCTCTCGCAGCGCAGGCTTCCTGCCAGCTCGACTGTTCCGCCTTCAACGCGTCGCCTAGACGCATTCGGGCTGTCTGCGCTGCAGACTGAGAATTCTCAGAAATATTGACGCGTCCTCGGTTCCATATGGTACTTCCGACAGTGCTCGCGCACGAGCAGCTCTTCCTCGACCACCTTCCCTCCGCCGACCGCTACTACAAGTCGTTCATGCACCGTGATGTCGTCAACACGGTGACGGTGACAAAGCTTGTCCAATCATGATCGTCGCCCGCTCGCCATTCCGCCGCTGACCCGTCGTGCTTCGCCGCTGCGCTCGGCCGCAGGACCGACTTCGTCCTGACGACCTCGCTCGATGGACACCTCAAGCTGTGGAAGAAACAGGCGGAGGGCATCGAGTTTGTCAAGCACTACCGCGCACATCTCAAAGCGGTTCTTGCCGTCAGCGCAAGCGCGGACGGGGCGATGTTCGCGAGTATAGGCGAGGACGGCGCCAAGGTGTTTGACGTCGTCAACTTCGGTGCGTCCTGCCTGGTGCTGCGTCGCCTGTGCGCAGCTCGCCGACCGCTCCTGATCCGACCAACTCCTCGCAGATATGATCAACATCCTCAAGCTCGACTTCGTCCCCAAAACGTGCGCCTGGGTGCACCGGTCCGGTCAAGCGCAGACGCTGCTAGCAATCTCGGACGCCAACTCGCCCGCGATCCACATCTACGACGGCCGGTCGTCGTCGGCGCCCTTGTTCTCGCTCAAGACGCTGCACCGGGCGCCGGTGCACCTGATCGCGTTCAACGACAGGTTCAACACGGTCGTCAGCTGCGACGAGGGCGGGTTCGTCGAGTACTGGAACGTCGACGAAGAGCGCGAGGAGGGCGAGCGCAGCGAGAACGGCGGCGTCGAGGGCAGGTGGAAGTTTAAAAGCGAGACGGATCTGTACGAGTTCAAAAAGGTGCGTTTGCGTGGCCTGGCAGCCGAGTGAAGGCGGCGCTGACGTCGTTCTTGCTCTTGCCCGCAGGCACGGACAACGCCGCTCAGCCTGACTTTCAACCCCGCCTTCACTTCCTTCGCCACGCTCTCGGCCGACCGACACGTGCGCATCTTTTCGTTCCTGTCGGGCAAGAAGACGCGCCAGTACGACGAGTCGTTGCAGGCGATCCAGGAGATGCAACAGGCGGGTACGGCGAGCTACAAGCTCGACGACATGGAGTTCGGTCGCCGGCTCGCGACCGAGAAGGAGCTCGAGAAGACCGGTGCGGGGCTCGGAAGCTGCCAGTGGGACGAGAGCGGCGGGTTTGTGCTGTACCCGACGATGCTCGGCATCAAGGGTTGGTCCTCTCTCGACCCCCCCCCCCCCCCTCCCACCATCCTTGATCTTTTGCGTGGGCGGATGGTCCTGACGGCTCTTTCATCTGCTTCCAGTGGTCAACATCGTCACGAATCGCGTCGCGCGCGTGCTCGGCAAAGACGAGACGCACCGCTGGCTTAACCTTGCGTTGTACCAAGGAGCGCCGTCAAAGAAGGGCGTGTCCACCCTTGTGCGTGACCATCGAGGCTTGCCATTCGAGAGCAGATGCTAAGTGCGGAGCCTGTCCCATCCTGCGCAGGCCATGGCTGCGTCTGCCAACCCTCTTCTAGCCGAGCGCGAGACGCGCGACCCGACACTTTTCTGCACCGCGTTCAAGCGGTCGCGCTTCTACCTGTTCTCGCAAGAGCAGCCGGACGACGTCAAGGGCGGCGCCGGCGACCGCGACGTGTTCAACGAGAAGCCGACGCGCGAGGAGCAGAGCCTCGCGCTTGCCCAGCCCGAGAAGGCGGGCGCGGGTGCGGTCCTCGGCAAGACGGCCGTCATCCACACGACCAAGGGCGACATCGTGCGTTTTCCCCCTTTTCCAGCTGCGGCGTCCCCGAACAGCGCTGACACCGCCTGCCCGGGTCGCTCGCTGTGACAGTCGTTCAAGCTCTTCCCGGACCAGGCACCGAAGGCCGTCGAGAACTTCTGCACGCTCGCGCGCGAGGGCTTCTACAACGGCATCATCTTCCACCGTATCATCAAGAAATTCGTGCGCCGCCATCCTTTTTCTCTGCTGCGGACCGTCGGCTGACCCTGTTGCTGGCCGTCATAGATGTTGCAAACGGGAGACCCACTCGGAGACGGCACGGGAGGCGACTCGATCTGGGGCAAGCCGTTCGAGGATGAGTTCGACCCGAGCTTGCGCCACGACCGGTGCGTGTTCTCCTGCGTCTTGCTGCCCTGCGGTCGCCCTTTAACACCTCTCCCCATGCAGGCCCTACACGCTCAGCATGGCCAACGCCGGACCCAAGACGAACGGCTCACAGTTCTTCGTGACGACGGTGCCGACGCCGTGGCTCGATGACAAGCACACAGTGTTCGGGCGGGCGACGGCCGGGCTCGACGTGATTCACGCGATCGAGGAGGTTCGCGTTGACAAGACGGACAAGCCGTTCGAGGACGTCAAGATGCTGTCGATTGACATTGCGTGAGGAGGGAGACGAGCGGGTTGTATCACTGTGAGAGCCTTCTCCGATCCTCTTGCGGGTCGACGGCTGAGCTGACGGCTTTTGCGGGCCTCTCAGATTGCAGCACAGAACCGGTCGTATACATGACCTTCTTGCCACCCCGCAGCTCCCGGAGGAGCGTCCCTATTGCTGATTCCGCTTTGACGCCATGAACGTCCCGCGCGCGCCCCTTCTCCGTCCCCAGCTTTCAACATCTCCTTCCTTTCCTTTCATTCCCCCCGACCTAGCCATCCGCCTCTGTCCTCGTCGGCAGAGGTCAGCGTCCAGGCCGACGGCAGGCCGTCCTCCCCCCTCCGTCTTCGCGCGAGAGAAGGAGGGCGGCCCCTCAAACCGTCGGCTCCTGCGTACCGGATGAAGCGCAGACTGTCGCAGAGCAATCTCCCCCTTTCGAAGTCCTTCTCTTGGCTCTCCTTTACCCCCTGTACCGTCTGGCTTCGCTCGCAAGAGCGGCTGGAAGGGACGCCTCAGTAAAGGCGGAGCTTGGTGGACTGTCGGACATCCATCTCGGGCTGGTAATCTGATGGATGATCTCCCCGGCCGTTCATGTAGCGGCCGTCCTCACGACCGCTCCATCGCGACCGCCGGTCTCGGTGCGCACTTCGCAAACCGCGAACGAAGAAACCTTGTGAAGGCGCACATCGATCCTCCTTGCGAGCCCTCCCGCTCAGAGAGCCTCGTCGCCGGCAGGCATCGCCGCGCGCTCGCGCGCATCGCGCTCCTGCTCCTTCGCCTCCTGCTCCTTCTGGCGCTTCCAGTATTTGGGCCTGTACATGTCCTCGGTATCGCCGCGCTTGGGCAGGGTCGCCCTGCGGTGCGCGGTCCGGCCGCGGCGGTCGGTTTGCTCGCGCATCTTCCTGCGGAACTCGCGCACCTGTACCGGCTCGGGCAGCTCGCGCCCGGCCAGGATGTCGTCCCTGAAGACGTTGAACGGCACCTCGTTCGCCCGCGGCACGAGCGCAGGCTCGATCAGCTTCTCCTCTTCGAGCACCGCCGTGTAGGCCAGGTTGCGCTCGTTCAAGACGGACTTGATGCGCGCCATGGCCGTTTGGATCTGAAGCGTGGGACGGGCGCAGGCAGTGCAGTCAGCAAGGAAAAGGCTCGCCTGCGCTCTTGGCGACGAGGGTTAGAGCGCACCTTTGCGCGGTGGACCGGCGTCCCGAAGGACTTGAACGTTCGCAAGGGCACGCCGCGGCGGGCCGCTTCGTCCATCTGGGTGTAGTAGATGTTCTTTTCGCGCAAAAGCATGAACCAGAGCGTGTGCAGCTCGTCGAAAGACTTGAGCCGGAGCTCGCCGGCGGTGAAGGGACGGCCTGCCAAGCAGAGAAGGAGGATGAGCAGGACAGCGGAGTGTCAGCCCCCTTCCATTCTCTCCCTCACCGGCGCAAGGACCCCGACGAACCAGAGTAGATGGCGTCCTCAAACTTCTGCCTTCCCTCCGGGCCTTCGGAGCGGAGCTTCGGGATTGTCAGGTACTCGTTCTCGTTGTCGGGATCCTTCCTGAAGAAGGCGTAGAGCGGGTGGTCGGCGTCGACCTCAACCTTGACGTCCCGGTCCTGGCGCTCGGGGCGGACGTGCTTGCCGACCTTGGACTCGACAAACGGCAGCAGCGACGGCGGCAGGAGCCGGCCATCAGGGCCCAGCATGCGCGCGACCAGGTCCTTGTCCGAAGCTGAGTCGCTGGTGCCGTCGGTGCTGGTGCTGCTGGTGCTGGTGCTGGTGCTGGTGCTGGTGCTGGTGCTGCTCTCGCCCTCGCCCTCGCGAGCCGGCGCCGAGGACGAGAAGGACGCTGCGAGCGCACGCGGGACGAACGCCTGCCGGAGCGGTGCCGCGCGGAGGAGGGCGAACATGGCTGCGAGACGTCGGGGAGGGGATCGGAAGAAGGGAGGAAGGCGTGGCTGCTGCTGCTGCCGCCGCCGTCGAGGACCCTTTTCAATATCCGCGCCAGGGGGCTCTCCGCCGATCAATCCGAATCACAATCCGCTTTGTAATGCGAGCTCTATTAACCTTGTCGTCCCCCTTCAGCCCTCCGTATGCCTCCCGCCTTCGCCCTGTCCGACCTGACAGTCCGCACGCCGACGTCCGTCTCCTCTGCCCTCCCGCCGGCGCTCGACACGGCCGGCGGCTCGCAAGGCGCACCGCAGGCGAGCATGGGAGCGCGGCCGAGCGCTGTGCGCAGGAGCAGGTGGGCGACGGCCGAGTTCCGGGCGTACGAGCTCGGCGTGCTGGCCGGTGTCGTCTGCTTGGTATGGACGGCCGCTGGGCTGGGCCCAGGTGCGTCCCTCGGTAGGGCAGGGCGGTCAGGCGAAGAGGGAGATGGTGCGCTGACCCGCGTTCTGATGTCGTCGTCTCTGCTGGGCTGCGCGCGCTGCTTCCTCGCCTGCAGGCCATGCCAACTTCGGTCAGTACGGCCACAAGCTGAGGCAGGGCTGGATCCCGGGCAGGCAGATCGTGCGTCTCCCTGCTTATTTGCTCAGTAGGGGTGCATTCAGAGACTGACAGGATGCTCCTGGTCGGCTCGCTGCGCAGGACGTGTCGGACCCGCAGTACTTGACCTTCCGGTCCAACCTGCCAGCGCTGCTCGGCCTCTCCCTCGCCCAGCTTGCGCTCCGTCACCTCGTCGCCCACGTCTTCTCCGTCTCAGGCACACCCTTCTCCGCTCGCGCACGGACTATCTTCCACGCGGCCTTCGCCCTCGTCGCGCTCAGCGTGATGCACGGCTCGAACCTGCTCAAGATCCTGGCGCTCGTCCTCGGCAACTACGTGCTCTCGCGCAGGCTCGCCGGCGGGCAGTGGGCGGTCGCGGGGGCGTGGATATACGTTGGGCTTGTGCTGGTGGGGACGGAGAAGACGCAGGGGTTCAAAGGGGTCCTCCCTGCCTTCCTTGTACGTCCCTCCCCTCGTTCATCTCGCGCACGACGGCTTGTCTGAACGACAACAAGCAGGAAGAGCACGCCGGCCTTCTACCGAGATGGCAGATTAGCTTCAACATCACGGCGCTCCGGCTCCTGTCGTTTCAGCTCGACCACCATTGGGCGCGCACGGGCGCGGACCACCCCGCTGAGACCGAGTATACACCCTTGGGGACGGCGCTCGATGTACTGCCTTCCTATCCGCGTCCTGAACCTCGGGCATCGCTAATTTCTTCAAGGCTATCGCGCAGCAGAGCCCGTCGCCACCGCCCGCACCGACCGAGAGAACACGCGTGCGCACGTCGCGTCCGCTGGCAGAATACGGCGACCTCGTCGGCTACGTCTCCTACATCCTCTACACTCCACTGTACGTCGCTGGACCCATCGTTACCTTCAACAACTTCGCGTCTCAGGTGATTCTTCTCCGTGCACCCTCGCCGCGCGCTGTGACTGATCCTCAACTCACGCACCGCAGATGGCCATCCCTCCTTCCATCCCAACCCGCACGAAGGCCGCGTACGCAGTCCGCTTCGTCCTCAGCCTGCTCTGCATGGAGGTCCTCCTGCACTTCATCTACGTTGTCGCGCTCAAGGATGCCCGCGCGTGGGACGGGCTGACGGCGGGCGAGCTAGGCGTGCTCGGGTTTTGGAACCTTGTCGTTGTGTGGCTCAAGGTGCGTCCCCCGCTGCTTATACCCGACCAAGGCATGCTGAAGTGCTCTCCGCCGAGCAGCTTCTTATCCCGTGGCGGTTCATGCGCCTCTGGGCGCTGTTGGACGGCGTCGACCCGCCTGAGAACATGGTCCGCTGCGTCGCAAATAACTACTCGTGCGCCGGCTTCTGGCGCAGCTGGCACCGCTCGTACAACCTGTGGATAGTGCGGTGCGTTTCCATCTTTCTGGGGCCGCGCTCCTTCCGTTGGAGCGGGGGGGGGGGGGGGAGCATCCGCTGACTTCACGAGGTGCCCGCTCGCGCGTGCAGGTACATCTACGTCCCCCTCGGCGGCGCGTCCCGCCCGCTGCTGTCGACACTCGTCGTGTTCACTTTTGTTGCGCTCTGGCACGACCTGACGATGCGGCTGCTCGTCTGGGGCTGGCTCGTGACCGTCGTCGTCGCACCCGAAATCCTGGCCAAGCGGCTCTTACCGTCCTCGAAGGTGCGCGCTCTCTCCTCCCAAACCCTCCGCTTGTCACTCGAGCGTAGGATTGACGCCGAGGAATTGGTGGCGGCTCGAGCAGTACGGCGACCGCGCTTGGTTCCGGCACGCCGTCGCCCTCGGCGGCTCCCTCAACGTCCTCACCATGTGCACCGCCAACCTCATCGGCTTCGTCCTCGGCCCGTCGGGGATGGCGGCCCTGCTCAGCCAGCTCTGGGCGTCCTGGGCGGGCGTCGGGTGGGCGGCCGTCAGCCTGGCGGGCGTGTGGGCCGCGGTGCAGCTCATGGTCGAGTACCGCGAGGAGGAGCGGCGGCACGGCGTATTCCGCAAGTATTGACCAGGTTCTTCTCGTTTGCTCACGACATGGGCCCCTCGCACCGGAAGGAAATTTGAAAGCACGAAAGGGTCATGACGGAACTTTGACGCTTTAGATGCGAGCTGAGGCGTAGATGGCCGCCGAGCCAAGAAGAGGGGAAGGAGATGAACGAGCGAGTGAAGCCACAAATGGTACATTGTGAGGCCGAGCGGAGAGCAGGCGGTGCGCTAGGCGTTGCGCGAGAGCTGCGAAGGAACGAGGGCTCGAGGTCAGCAGGAAAGCAGAGAGGAGAGGGCACGCGGCACGGGACGCACCTGCTGCATGTTGACGAGCTCAGCATAGCCGCCGTTGAGCGCGAGTAGCTCCTGGTGCGTGCCCACCTCCGCAACGCCTGCGCAGGACGAAGGCGCTGTCAGCCAGCCATGTTCAAGCACAGAGCAAGAGGGAAGGACGTACGACCATCCTTGAAAAAGCAGATCTGGTCCGCGTGCTGGATCGTGCTCAGTCGGTGGGCGATTGCGCTGCGCAAAGAGAGCCGCAAGGTCAGCTGCAGGCCGAGGCGGGAAGTGAGGAAGAAGGAGCGCACATGGTTGTTCGGCCCTTGGCCGCCTCGTCGAGCGCGGCCTGGACGACCTTCTCCGACGACGAGTCAAGCGCCGAGGTGGCCTCGTCGAGCCTGCCAGGTGGGCCGAAGGTTAGCAGAGGAGCTGGAGACCGACGAAGCGAAACGACACACAGAAGGACCTTGGGGTTGCGAATGAGCGCACGAGCGATGGCGATGCGCTGCTTCTGACCACCAGAGAGCTGCGCGCCCTTACCGCCGACGGCCGTGTCGAACCCGTCCGGCAGAGACTGGATGAATTCGAGAATGTTGGCGCGGCGACAGGCGGCCTCAAGCTCGTCCTGCGTCACCTCCTCTTCAGGCTTGTTGGCGCCGAGCAGGATGTTGAACTTGACCGAGCCGGCGTAGAGCGTCGGCTCCTGCGACACAAGGGCAATGTGAGACCTGTACGAGTTAATGTTGAGCTCCGAGATGGGCACGCCGTCGAGGGTGATAGACCCAGCAAGCGGGTCGTAGAATCGCTCCATCATCTGGATAGTTGTGCTCTTGCCGCAGCCACTGGCACCTACGAGGGCGCAGTAGGTACCCGGCTTGATGTCGAGGTTCAAGTTGCGCAGCACGCGCACGCCTGGCCGGGTCGGGTACCGGAAGTGGACGTTGTCGAACCGGATGTGGCCCTGGACGTCCTCACGTGCGAGCACGCGGCCCTCGGTGCTGAGCGCGTCGATCTCGGGCCGCTGGTCGAGCAGGTTCAACACGCTCGACGCGGCAGACTGCGCTTGAGAGATGTCGGGCACGAAGGTGAAGACTGGCGACCGAACGAGGAGTGGCAGGTCAGCAAAAGATCCTGCGCAGAGCGGACAAAGGAGAGGACTTACCATTGCCCGCCTGGATGGCGCCGAAGACGACCGACATGAGGACGACGAAGAAGGAGTTGATGTCAAACTGCGAGGAAGCGCAAGCGGTGTGTCAGCATTGTTCGGGGTAGCCGACGAGGGCAAGGTAGACGACGTACAGTGCCGTCCGCAATCCAGCGCGAGCCGATGAAGAAAACGAGTGCGATCACCCAGAAGGCCATCGACTGGGAGAGCGCGTACAGAAAGTTGGAGTAGATGAGCGTCTTCTTGGCCTTCTGTAGCGGCAGATCGAGCGACTTCGAGTAGATGTCGCATGCGTCCTTCTCACGCGTGAGCGAAGCAACCGTCTTGATGGCGCCGGCGGCCTCGCAGGCGAGCCTGCCGCGAGCGCATACAGTCAGCCGGTTGCGCTAGAGAGGTGAGGAACACCCCACAGGACGCACTGCGCAGACTCCTCGTGGTCGGCCTTGTTGTTCTGGTCCTTGAGAACGACGAGGCGCAGACGGATGTAGCCGGCGCAAACGATCAAGGGGATGCATGCGATGCCCTGCGAAGAAAATAGAAGGGTGTCAGTCCTGTCGGTCAGAGAACAGGGGCTTCAAGTGGGAGGACGGACGATAAGCGCGAGTTTCCAGCCGTAGATGAGACCAATGATGGCGCTGTGAGTGCACGAGACGCCGTCAGTGTGCCGTCGGGGAAACGCAGCTGAAGACGGTTCGGGATGCGCACCCAGCGATGATGGTCGCGATAGACTGGATGATCGTTCCGAGCGTCGTGCCTGCGAGGCCCGAGATCTTCTGTGCGTTCTCCGAGAGGGACGAGGTGAGGGCGCCGGTCTGCGCGAATTGCGGCAGCAGCTCAGCAACGATTCCAGCTCTCGCAAGCGACAGAGAGATGTTAGGCTCACCGAGTTGCGCTCTTCGTCGAACCAAGCGATGTCCGCCCTCAGGATGGCCCGGAACGACAGCGAGCGCAGCTTGGCCGTCAGGCCCTCGGACGTGCGAATCAGGCAGTGGTTTTGAACGGCCATGACGGCGCTCGACAGGATCGCCATGACGAAGAACCACAAGCCGGAACGGTACGACTTGTCGCGCAGGATGGCCGGGTCCTCCTCACTGAAGTTGGTGATGGCGCGGCCTTCACGCGATGAGGGGGAGTAGGGAAGAGACGTCAGCGTCCTGATGGAGCCCATAGGCTGAGACGGAGGGCACACCGTAGAGGATGCCAAACGCAGGGTAGACACAGCCGGACAACACGCTCGCGATGAAGCCGTAGAGATAGTAGCGCCAGTGGTCGCGGTTGATCGCCGCAAGCCGCTTGAAAATGACGGGGTACGCGACCGTCTTACCGCCCGCGCGCTGCTCGCCCTGCTGACGCTGGGCGAGGATCTGGCTTGAGAGCGACGCGCCGCCCGTGTGCGTGCGCTCGAGCTCACCGCCGGCCTTCTCGTGCTCGGTAGACGCGACGCGGCTGAGCTTCTCGTCGTCGGGCGTCGTCGCCGCCTGGAGCGTGTCGTGCTCGTCGACCGAGCCGTCGTCCTCAACCGTAGGCGCCGCGAGCGCCGCGTCCTGCTCGTTTGCGGCCGCGAGCTTTTGCGCGAGCACGAGCCGGGCGTACGCGCCGTCATCGCTCGCGAGCAGCTCGTTGTGGCTGCCGCTCTCAAGCACCTCGCCGTTGCCCATGACGAGGATCTTGTGCGCGTCCTTGATTGTCGACAGCCGGTGCGCGATCGTGATGGTCGTCCGGCCTGCACTGGCCTTGTCGAGCGCGTCCTGCACGACGCCCTCGGACATCGTATCCAGCGCGGACGTCGCCTCGTCGAGCAGCAGGATCTTGGGGTCCGAGACGATGGCGCGCGCGATCGCGACGCGCTGCTTCTGTCCGCCGGAGAGAAGCATCCCGCGCTCGCCAACGTCCGTGTCGTACCCGTTGGGCAGGGTCGAGATGAATCCGTCGGCGTTTGCCTTGACGGCCGCGGAACGGATGAGCTCGAGCTTCTGCTCAGCCGGCGCGTGCTCAAGCGGCGTGCCGATCAGGCCATACTCGATGTTGCGGTAGACGGTCGTCTTGAACAGCACGGGCTCCTGCGAAACGAGGCCTGCGCGGAAGAGGTAAGGGGGTAGGGGGTGGGGGATAATAGGCGCGTCAGCCTGCGCAACCTCTGCTGAAGGACGGACGCTGGAACGCACCAATCTGCTGACGCAACCACTTGACGTTGAGCGTCCTGATGTCGCGCCCGTCGAGGAGCACCTGACCTTCCGTCGGGTCGTAGAAACGCTCGACGAGCGAGACGACGGTCGACTTGCCCGACCCGGAGCTCCCTACAAGCGCCGCCGTCTTGCCCGCGGGGAAGTCGACGGTGAGGCTCTTGAGGATTGGCACGTTCGGCCGCGAGGGGTAGTGGAACTTGACGCCGACGAGGCTGATGTTGCCCTCGCACGAGTCTGGTCGCAGGCCTTCCTCGGACAGCGAGTCGATCACAGGGACGCGGTCGATCGTGTGGTACAGCTTGGCAGCGGCACCGCGAGCGTTGGTGATGGCCTGCGAGCGATGCACGGCGCAAGCAAACGGACGTAAGCGGGGAGCCAACGCAAGCAAGAGACGGACGAGCGAGGATACGGCTCACGCACCTGGACCTCGGGGTTGAGCATCGCGAGCGAGAACGAGCCGATGAGGATCGACAGGAACACATTGACGACGACGCCCGAGTCGGCGACGCGGCCCTCGGTGATGAGCACGCCGCCGAACGCGAACGCGAGCGCGTACGCGCTGTAGATGACGAAGAACATGAACCCAAGCCCGCAACCCATGACGACGGCCTGCTTGTACCCGATTCGGCGCGACGCGTCGACATCCCGGTCGAACAGCGCTGCGAGCTTCGCCTGGGTCGAGAAGGCCTGCGCGGTCCGGATCGTGCTGATGACTTCCTCGGCCATCGAGCCCGAGTCGGCGACGTGCTTGAGCTGAGCGGTCTTGAACTTGACGAGGAAACGCGACATAATGGCGCCGCTAATGGCGATGCACTGGTACAGCACGAAATAGTCAGCAGTGCTGTGAGGGCGCCTGAAGGAAGAGTAAAGCCTACGCACTGGGAGGATGGACGAGAGCGCGAGCGACAGAAGCCATGACCGAGCGTAAGCGAGAACAAAACCCTGCGCCGAGCAAGCGCATATCGGAGCGTCAAGAACGCAGCATGGCAGCAGCTGTGGATATGCGCTCGTGGAGACAAACGCACGGTGATGAACGTGGCGATGTACGACGTCGCGAGCGCGACCTTCTCGCTCGTCCCCTCCTGGATCAGATGCGTGTCCGTCTGGATGCGCGTCGCGACTTCGCCCGCACCGACCGTGTCGAAGAAGGCGACGTCCTGACGGAGGACCGCCTGCAGGTAGCGCTCGCGGATCCGCTTCGAGAGCTTCTCGCCCGTGTAGACCCAGGCGCCCATGTAGAAATCTGTCCTCGCACGAACCCCCCCCCCCCCCTTGGTCAGCTCTGGCGAGCACGCCCGACGCTGAGCGGGGACCAAAGCGGAAGCAGGGAAGACCCACAGGTCGTGATGAGCATGCCGATGCCGATCAGCGTCAACCACAGCGCGTCCAGCGCGGCTACGTGCTTCAGGTTGCGCCTGGCGGCGTCGAGCTCGGCGAGCAGTTCCGCGTTGTTGGGCCGCCCCTGCAGGCCGAGGAGGATGCGGTTGAAGTCGACGAACGAGGCGGTGAGTTTGCCGAAGATGAGCGTCCTGCGGGAATTCGGGTCCAGGGCACGGCAGGTCAGTGCGGGCTCGGTGGGCCGCGCCGAGATGCCACAGCACCACACGCGCTCCAGCCGAGGGCGGAGGGGGGACGTACATCAGGGGCTGAGCTGCACCGGCGGCAGCTGTGATATCGGCGAGAACGACAGCGGTCAGCAGCACATCCTTGCTCCAGGAAGGTCCTTGTTCCCCCGTAAGTCAGGAGAGCAAGTGAGCGCAAACACGCACCCGCCGCGATGAGGCCAGCGATCATCAAGACCGCCTCCTTCCTGCTCGAGTACCGAAACAGTGCGAGCATGCCGACGGGCTTAACGGCTTTCGCGCCAGCCTCCTCGGCAGACTTGCCGTCCTGCGCGCGCGCGACCTCTGCGTCCTGCTCGGCCAGGTCATCGACCATCGCGATCGCCGCCGCGCCGCCGCCGGTGACGGCGCCCTTCGCGTCTGCCACGCGCGCCTTGCGGCCGAAGAAGCCGCGCTTGGCCGACGGCGGAGGCAGCGGCGGCGGTGGGGTCGAGATGGCCTTCTCGCTCAGGGTGGGTGCGACGACTGGGGGAGGGGGTCCGTCCTTGTCGCTCATGGGAGGGGAAGGAGGGAACGGAGGGATGTTGTTGTTGCTGACGGCGGCGGGCGGCGGGCGGCGGGCGGCGGCAACAGAGACGGAGGGGCTAGGGGAGAAGAGAGTGGTAGCTGAGGCCTCTCGGACGGCGCCGGGGAGGAGGGGAGGATTTGTCGTCGAGCACCAGGGCGAACGAGCGCAACAAGCAAGGACGGGACGACGCCCGGCGGCCGCTCGATCGCCCACGGGCGGCATACGGTGCCGACGCTCGGATCCGAGCGCTCAAACACGCTCCCCTCAAGTTCAAGTCACACCTCCGCAGAAGAATAACTTCCGTGGCCATCTTTTGCATTCTTGTAGAAGGATTCTTTTTAACAGTTGCCCTCCCGCCGCCTGGCACAATCATGGTCAAAGTCAAGTGGATTCTTATGGGAAGGTTATGCTTGTAAAGGGGATGCTTGTAGACAGATGTGACTGTATTATATAATGCGGCCACGCTCCCCTCCCGCGCGCCCGACCAGCTCGTGCCTTTGTAAGCCCCGACGCAGCACAGCCACAGCCGGCGGCCGAGCGTCCTGACCTGCCGACGGCTGCCTCTTTCGCGTCCCGCTGAGCAAGTCCGCCGCCCACTAGCCGCGTGACAACCACAGATGGACCGACGGCCTCTCATGAGCTGCGAGCATCAATCCCGCCCTGGGAACGGCGGCTTGCGAGCATGCAACGGCGCCCGACCTGCGACGACACATGCAACGACTGACCGCCGAGCGCTTGCGATGCAGTGCGCAGGCAGGTCGCCGCGAGCAAAGCGCAAACAGCGTCTGCAGCACGAAGCCACATACAGCCATCTATCCGCATGATTGATCATATTTCTCTAAGCACCTAGCTCCGAACGCCCCGCCTGGCGTCCAAGCGCGAGCAAAGACAGCAATCTCAGCTGCGCGTCCCCCTTGGGGTTCGAAGCGACGGGAGGAGCACAGCGCACGCCGGTGCGCTCGTTTGAGACGCGTCGCTTGTTTGCCGCGCGGTGGACCTGAAACGGGAGGGACAGAAGGAAGGAAGGGTCAGCGCGCCCGCGTCGACAGATGGCCGAACACGGCAGCCCTCACTCACTCAATCCGTCCTCACTGGAGAGCCCCTCCCCCCCCCCCCCCCTTCCCGTCCACTTTGCGCGAACCGCGAGCCCACTTCCTGCGCGGCGCGCAACGCCCGGGGCTCAGGCGTACACGAACGCCCAGAAGCTCGGCCGGCCGCTCGCACCCGTTCCTCCCCCTGCGGCGCCCGCTGCGCGCGGGGTGCCCGCCGCAGGCGCGGGAGAGGGCGGCGAGGGGAGGGTGAACGTCCGGTCCGCGTCTTCGTCCTCCGAGTCACCGCCGCCTATGGGCGTAGGGACGAACGCCGGCCTGCCGTGCGGCAGCAGGCGGTGCTGCGCGCCCGCGCCGGCGCCCTCGGCAAGCGAGGGGGCGAGGGACGAGACGGACTCGTCGTCGGACGTCGTGTCGTCCCCCTCCGCGCTGAGGTGGTGGTGCTCGAGCGCAGCGGTGTCGACGCTGTTGAGGTCGAGTGCGTGCAACCGGCCTGCGAGCCCTCGAGCAGCGGCGGCGGCGGCGGCGGCGGCGAGCGGCACCGGGCCCTCCGCCTCGCTCTCCGAGTCCCACGCGCCCCACCGCCCGCCGCCTCCTCCGTCCGCCGGCGCGGCATCCGTGTCCGTCCCCGACCCGTTGAGCGACGACAGGTCCGTCGTAGGCGGCGTGTCGAGCGCGCTTGCTGCTGCGGGCGCGGGACGGCGCCGGGCCGTCAGGGACGGAGGCACGAGGATGTGCGTTCGGCGTATGCCGGACGGGGTTTCTTTGGAGAACGAGACCTGCCGACGGCGAGAGCGCGGAGCGGGGGTAGGCGGACGACAATGCACATCCGTTAGCGGACAAAGGAGGGAAGAAAACGGTTCAAAAGGAAGGGGACGCACGAGCTCGTGGTGCCTGGCAACGCAGTGGACGACGAAGCGCTCGAACGACGCGCCGACCTCCCACACGAGGCTGCCCTCCCCGCGCTGAACTTCGACGATCGCCTCCCTCTTCACGCCATCATGACCTGTCACCAAAAACGGGTCGACCACGCGCCGCTCCGCGCTGTGCAGCGACGAGCGCGCATCGTCCGGCCGGAGCACGACGGCGGCCTGCGCCTGCGCCCGCACGCTCGCGAGCCAGCGCTCGAGCTCGCCCTCGACGATCCGGACGACGTCCTCGGCCCGCGCGCCCTTGGCCCGCAGCTGCCGCCGCACGCCCGTCAGGCTCGTCCCGTACCGGCCCGCGTCGGCTGAGCGCTGATCGCGCACCGGCGCGGGCGGGGACGGCGCGGGCCGAGTGCGCGGGAGGAGGTGCGCGGGAAGAGGGGAGGGGAAGGTCGGCCGTGGAGGGGTGGGGAGGAACAGCGTCGGGAGTTCGGAACGCGTAGGCGGGCGCGCATGCGGATTGAACGCGAGGGCGTCTGTTGGCCGGGCGGCGGCGGTGGAGGAGGAGGAGGGGGAAGAGTAGTGCGGGTGCGGGTCGGTCAGCCCGAGCGGATGCAAGAAGGGCGCAGGAAGGCACGCACCGTTCTCCCGCCGGAGCCTCGCCCGCCTCCCCTCGACCCTCGCTGGCTTGCCCGAAGCCCGCCCTGCGGCCGAGTGGTGGCCGCCGTGCGCCCGCTGGGGCTGGTGCAGGTGCGCGGCCGGCGGCGGGTTGGGGTTGCGCAGGATCGCGGGCAGGGTCAGGGGGAGGGGCGTGTCGAGCGAGCTCGTCGACGGCGCCGGGTCGGACATGGCGGGCGGAGCGAGCGGCAAGGGGGGAGCGACAGCAGGAGCGCGGGGGGGAAAGGTGTCGTTGTCGTCGTCGTCGTCGTCGTCGTCGTCGTCGTCGGGTGCACGCCGCCACCGACGCCGCTTCGATTCCCCGCCGTCAGCCTCGTTTTCTGCGTCTTTCTCCCCTGATCTCTGCGTGACCCTGGGCGCCATCTGCCGCAGGGCCATCGGCAGAGCACGCCGCGGAGAGAAAGGGCAGCTGCAGCATGGCGATTCCCTGCCGGCAGCTGCGGCTGCCGACCCGTTTTGCTGCGCGTGCTCCGTCTGATCAATGGTGCTGCAGCTGGCTTCGCCCTCCTCGGTCCCCTTGCATCTCCTCTCGCAGGCCCCGGCACCCCAGGGACCGGCCGCTGTCAGGACTGGTCTCCACTCCGAGCCGCCTCAGTCGCGTCCGCGCTCCTTCCCTCTTCGCGGCGCCCTTCCTGCTCGCTCGCCTGGGTCTGCACTGACAGCCTTGTGCGGATGCCTGAAAGAAGGAAGCCGGCCATACAGCTCAACAGCCGTCACGCCCGCCGCTCGACTGATATCCTCGCATTCAGGAGCGCTCGACGACGCCGGAGTGGACATGCCCACCGGTCAGCTGCAGCCAACGGCGACCATCTCACCGCCTCGTCCGCAGCACCCTCTTCCGCCTCTTCATCGACAGCAGCAGCTTCGACGGCAGCAGCCAGCCCGCCGTCGGCCGCTTCCCCGCCGCCTGACGGGCCAACGCTCGACCCTGCTGGCTGCTGCAGCGGCCGGCGCCGGAGGGCGAGGTCAGCAGCCCGCGCAAGCGGCTCGAGAACCGGAGCCGCCGCAACCGCAGGCCGGGGAGGAGGAGCAGCAGCAGCAGCAAGGACACAGCCTCCGCTGGAGGACGCTTGAGACAGCCCTCAAACGAAGCAGGCACATGTGGATTGTAGCCACCCTTTGACGATAGCCACGACCTCTGTACAGTCACACATGTCTACAATCATCCCCTTTACAAGCCTAACCTCCCTATAAGAATCGACTTGACTTTGACCATGATTGTGCCGGGCGGCGCAAGGGCAACTCTTGTAAGAATACCCCTTTACAAGAATGCAAAAGATGGCCACGAAAACTATTCTTCTGCGGACGTGTGACTGTAGTACGACGGGGACTGCCACGATTCAAACGCCTCACCGCCGGGCGGCCTGGGGAAAAGGGGCTCATGCAGGGTGGCAGGGTCGATGCACACCCGACGGTGTTGCAGAAAGCCCTCACCGCCGCTGCGCCCAATCGGACGCGTGCAGCGTCGATCGCCTCCGACGACGACGACCGACAGCCGCCTTTCTTTCGAGCAGCAGACGGCAAGCGCTGACGCTAACGCTGACCAGCTGCTCCCACCCCTACGACCCTCCTCGCTTCGTCCCCCCCGATGCTCTCCCGCGCCGCCCTCCTGCTCGTCGGCCTGCTCGCCGCGCTCTCCAGCCTGCCGTCCGCGTACGCCGTGGACATGGGCCACATGGACATGGGCGACGGCGCGACCGCGTCGGCCTACCAGATGAAGATGTGCGCGTGACACTCGTCGCCTTTTCTCACTGCGTACCAGGCAAGTTGGACCGCTGACGTTCAGTCCTTCTCATCCCTGCCCCTTCGCCCCCCCCCCCCCCCCCCCCCCCCCCCCCCCCCCCTCTCCCTACTCCCCCCCCCCCCCCCCCCCCCCACTCCTCCCCACACC